>JAVLVB010000212.1:1359641-1370680 GCA_032876305.1 Orestias chungarensis | reverse complement strand
TGGGGCTGCGGCGGTTGCTACTGACATAATTTGAGTCCTCCAGATCAAAATGGACAGTAGGCAACAGACTTTTACCGCACACCGTTATACAAGGAGCCTGGTCGTTGTTCTGCAAGTTTGGAATACTGCAAGAAGAGACATCCACAAGAAATCTTTGAAAAATTTTACAGTGTAATTTACTTTCATTTAAGATTAGCCACACCTGTATGCCTAAGGTTCTTTGATTTACTATTTCTAAAAATGTACAGCATATTTGGGCTAATTCTTTTGTTTAAATTTAGGGTTATTGTTAACATACTCATTTTTAAATAAGATACACTGTAGAAAAAGCAAGAGCCATTGTTTTCTACATGAAAGAGTTTTAAATTAGGGTAGAGTGTTAAGTATAATGTGAGGGGGAATCTTTAAAAATGCTGACCACTAAAAACTGCAAAAACATAAATTGTGTTTGCGTTTAATGCCTTTACTTACCTGCAGAGCAGTCTGCCCTGAAACTGAGCTACCTCCAGAGGTGAAAAGGAAACATCGAAGTTCTGTGTAACACCAGGATTTATGGTCCCGATTCTGGGCACCACTAGAAATGCAGGCAATTCAGGGTTTCCCATGAGTGTTGACATTACACTGCTCCGAGTACTAGAGGGCTTGGCTGAACTGCTGCCAGATCTACCGCTCTCATCTGTCACAAACAACATTTGTACAAAGTGTTTTTAAAGCACTAAATTCAACTGAAATGCATTGTGTCCAAGAATTAGCTTACAACAACAGAAATAGAAGCTGAAGTTCCAAATAAATATTTTATATCATAGTCACTATATACTACATTTACAAGAGCTAATTTCACCTCCTTGTTTCAGATTTGTAATCTTCTTGCATGAGTCCATTTGGATGTCCCAGGTGAAATCCACCTTCACACAGCCCACATTGATAATCTGCAGTCTTTACACACAAATGTACAAACAAACGCAATTTTCAGGAAAATAAAATGGTCTTATCCGCTACAATCAAAGGTCACATATTATGGGAACAAATTAGTCACTTGTGCAAGTTGCAAAAGATGCAAAGCTAAGTTTTTCTATAAAATTAGTCTAAAACACCAGATATAATTTCCCAATTACTTTTTAAAGAAAAAAGAGCAGGGTGATCAGATTTGATAATCAAAGATTTTTAGTAAGTGGTTATTAAAAATTAAACATTGTTAATGAAATCCCAACAGTTTCAAATTAGGTAATGATAAACTATCAATTATGATTTGTGTAGAAACGGCCGCTTCTAACACCAATTTCACAAAAGGTGAGCCTAACCCAGTTAGGCCCACTATGCGTTTTTATAATGATTAAAAATAGCATGTAAACAGTGATGGAAAACTAAATAAAAGCAGTTTTTGTCTCTAAATTCTTAAAGAGGTATTTGTCTCAAACATGTATATGCCACTCAGGATCATATTATCCCTTTATATAATGTGCTGGCAGACTGTGTTTCAGTTTGACTTACTGATGGAGTCTGGTTTGGAAAAGCATGGTGTCTTTAAACTGGATGGCGTTGGTGTTGCAGCTAAACTTAGAGTAATCACAGACTGCTCTGATTTCTAAATCTAGCTCCCGCTGAGATCCATCAACCACAGAACAGAAAGGCTCAGGATCTGTCTCTGTCACCTGAAAGCAAACAGGAAATTACTTAGCTAATCTAAGACACGTCCAGGTTTTTCATCAATAAATGATTATGTATTTGATATCCTTTTTCTGTATTTATATTTTAAAAATTGAAACTAATACTGATAACACAAGATTTATAGCAGAGTAACATTTAAAGTATTGTTTTCTGTTGATTTGGGTGATTATGTCTTTCAGCTAATAAACTAAAAAATCAGTTTTAACCTTTATGTTACTAATATTAAAGTTTGACCATTAAATTAAACCATCAAAAATATTTATTTTATTTTTATTTTTGCAGCAATCTCTCCCTGTAATACTGTGTAGAATATCGACCTATGTGTGTATTATTTTCCAAATTCCTGAATGAACTCAACTTCTAAAGTATCTCAAGGCTGCAGTTTTCTCTTTTTATGTGCCGACTTTTTCTAATGCAATTTTTTTTTTCCCACTTAGTTTTCCATCTGTTGGATAACAGCAATTCACCCAATGCTGCAGAAGTGAGTAGTCTGGAAAACCAATTCTGGGGTTTTATTTGCTTTTCATTGCCATGCTTAAACTGTGAATCCCTGATTGTAATCAAGCGAATACTGTACCACTAACACATATAGCCACACACACAAACAAACAAACAGACACACGAACACACAAATAGATATAGTCACATATAATAAATTAGAATACTTCAATTCAAATTAGGTCAACTTATCAGGTTTAATTTAGGATTTATTAGGCACATTTTAAAAATAAACCTGAATCAGGTATTTAACAAATTTTTTATGCCCATAATTTGAAAAAAAAAAAATCCCACCTTTTTACTGTGAGACTCTTGAGCATCCATGTTTGAGCCATTTTGCCACTTCACTGTTTTGCGACAATCATCCCAGTCGATCACCTCTTCTATCGGCTGCTTGAACTCGACCTGACTTATTTTATATCTCATTGACTGCTTCAGGGTCACCGGCTGATTGGACCAAAATGTGACGGTCACTTCTTTAGAACAACTAGCATGCAGGTGCCCCACCTGTGTTAAAAATAATCAACTTTTAAAATAACTATTACTTAGTAATAAATAAAAAAATGTATCCAAAAATATTATAGCACTTTCAAGATAAGAAAATTATTTATAAACACAAAAAATTCTAAATTACCAAAGAGAAGTCAATCAAAGTATTAGTGTGCATGCAAAGTACATATACATTTTAAACTTTAATTATAACACTGTGACTTGATGCTATAGTTTGTGGTTTAAGTTGTGAAAAACACACTGAATGTTGCCAGAATGTTGTGCATTAAAAATGCTGTGTAAATATTGATATTTGTTTACAGAAATGCATGTAATAAACCTAAATAAAATCTTTGTGTATTGTTAACATTTCTTTATACATTTAAGGGCTTTACCTGTGGCGAAAACGTGAGATTGGGTGAACTTGGAGGCCACTCGAACCTCCATACCTGGCTGTTGCTGTGGTTGGTCATAGTGAAGCTTTCTTGGTATTTACAATCTATATGGCAGTCACCAAAATTAAGCATCTCATGTAAACCTTTAGGATAAAAAACAGATATTTCAGGAAAATATAATGTGTGACACAAACTTTTATTTTTCCAATGTATAAAATTTTGATACGAAGCAGAACCTCTCCCTCATAACCCCTTTCTTTTTCTGTACCTTCCACTTCATCTTCTCCATCCTGCCATGACGCACTGATGTTATCAAGAGACACGACTTCTTGATAAGCCTCTCCAGTCACATGTATCGTACTGTTACTGTACTGGTTGTCCTTCACCTGCCATGTTAATGTCGTCTTAACACTCATAGATTTGTTGGAGCAAAAGGTGACCTCAAACCTCTTCTGTTCATTCACGTTAAGCATTGCAGTAACTTTGTGGACAAGCTGCCCCTCTGGAGTAAAATGAAGGATGTTTGAAAGGAAATAGTTTTTGGTATTAAATTAAACATCCACGCAATAAAAGTTAAACAAACGAAAAATATGAAAAGAAAACAAGATGGAACTTTTAATCACAACACATTTTTTACCTGATGCTGACATTTGCTGGATACAATTAATGGTGTCGTCAGGAGGAGGTTTGATTGTAAACAGGCCATGTTCATCCACCATGTCAATCTGAACCTTTTCCAACAAATGCAAAAAAGAAAAAAAGTATGTTCAGTTCTCTCCTGACTTTTTTTAGTCAACACACGAATGTCACTGCTATTGCAAGTGTTTATTAAGATATAATGTTGAAGCAAATAATATATTTGAACAGAATTAGTTTCTTTAAAAAAAGACTTTTTTTTTTTTTTTACTAACTGTATTCAGAGCACAAATCAGCTCTAGGTTGCATCAGCCATAGGTTGTATTATAGGTTTCACCAAATATACTTTGATAGGTTTGCTACCCAGAAGCAGGTTGAAGAGGGTTATTGTTCAATAATGTCCAGTAAGACATATTGTACAAAACATTTTAGCTCAATTTCAAATAGGCAAAATAAAACAATGTATAACATTGTATAACATCTATGTGATGTTATGACCTTGTTGGATGAAGTGTGACTGTCAAACAAACCCACAATTTATGGGAAAATAAATAATATGAATAAATAGACCAGGCTTTAGGGTATTCACCAACATTTGTTAATGGTTATTTGGAAATAGATTTGAGAGCGTCACATAAATGTAACCTTCAAGTTTTCCTGAAATATTGTTTAAGCAATCAGACCAAAGCAATTTTAATCTGAGTGCTGCCAAATTGTCTCCTTGTGAAAATGTGTTATTTTAATGGTATTTCAGTTTTAGTAGTAGTCTGCAGAGATATTTATTTGTTTTATTATTTCTCAAAAGTTTGTTAATTGGTAGTTTTATCCCTTTAAAGACATTCATGATGAGGAGTTTAACACACCTGTTAAAACCTGTTGAATGTCATATAAATGAACAGCTATTGTTAACGCTGAAACTGATATCAGGGTATATACAGAGATCCTTAAGTTGTATTTACTACCTTTTTTACTACCTTCAAAATATTTTTTACTACCAGCACGAAGCAACAACTATACCGGCGTAGTGACAGACAGATATGAAGAAGAGAAAGACGGAGTGACAGAGTATACGAGTGTAGAGCAAGCAAATGAGCTACAATTCAGTGAGATAACAAATGGTCATGTTTTATCTGGGATACATAACAGCAAATCAGCAGCAGACAGAAATATTTAACAACAAAATAACTTAATAGAATAATGCCAAATTGCAAAAAAAAGCTATTATAACATTTGAGAGCCATTTATGTCTATGCTAGCAAATGGTAGTGTTCATGTGTTGTTGCTCTACTGTAGAAATGGTTTTGTAACTTCTCCCAAATGCTCTACTTCTCCTGAAGTACCAGCAGGACTGGTGTAATCACCATCACCACCTTTGAATAGCAAACATATGTTTACAATATGCTTACAGTTTTTCCATAAACTGTATTTCATACAGTAAAATTATGTAGCCTGTCTCACTGATTTGGCCTTGTACTCATATACATGATAATGATAAGATTATATCCGATTAGCTGGTCAGATAGTAAATAATAATAATACCAATAAAGTGGTGCGTAAATCAGTGATTTTAACTTCCCAGTGCTTATCTTAATTTCAAGGCTAAACCTATATAGGATCCATAATTACACTGTAGACTGAATGTGTGCAGCCTCAAGTCCCTTTAGGTTAGGGGTCTCCGTTTAAACTTTAATTAAAAAAAATGTTGGTATAAATATATATTATTAAACTTAAAATATACATATATTTAACTGTGTGCGTGTTTGTTTTGGTTTTTATATCTTACTTCTAATCTTTATTTTAATGGCAACAAGGGGGGACTGAATAAACAAATCTATTACTTTTCTGCATTTTGCAGCGTCCTCCTCCAGCGCCTTTCTCTTTTTGTCTCTATGTTCCTTATACCCCGTCGGGAGACCCGAGTCGCTTCTCAATTCTTGTAAAGCTACCTTGTTGCGCGAGCTGCGGTCAACAGACACACGCCAGGCCCTTCTTACACACCTGTGTGGTTGACACGGACGCTTGGGGCGGGTCTTAATCGAAATAAACCAATCATCTTTCCCTCCTCCTTGTCCCAGGACTGGTCTGTCTATCTGATATTTGCACTGCCAGCATACTTTTGTTTTTCTTTTTTCTTTTTTTCACAGACACGCAGGCGAGCAGGCCAATATTAGGCCGGCGCTTCGGGAATACTCCCGGTTCTCCCTATGGCCAGTCTGGGCCTGATTTCTGCCCTCATCCTCAAAATGTAAACCGCCCAATCTGGCAACAGTTGCTGTACCCAGATTGATAAAGAGCCCGCGAAGTAGTCTAAACGTAGTTGCACCATAAAAATAAATACATCCGTGCAAGTAATTAAAGGAGATATGCCTGCATGTTACAGAGTTTACACAGAATAAATTCTCATAGCCGCAGTTGGGCTAAAACATTTACTACCTCATCAGATGAGGTTTACTACTTTTTGCTACTTTTTAAAGGCTTTAATTTGGCCTATTTTTTTTAAATCACCTTTACTACCTTTTACAAACCCGCAGACACCCTGGATATGTCAACGGTCGTCAGGTCTCAAGACCTGCTGAAAAACTGTTAAGACTGGCATTACTGATATAAGGTTTCCGGGTGTAATTCCCAAATGTTACTGTAACAGTAGGAAATAAATATTTACTCAGATTGTTATATATATTTCCATTTTGTACAACACTATACCACTTGTCTTATTTTACATGTTTTCTAAAAGTCTCTAACAGGGGTGTCAATGAGAACGGAAGGCACTATATGGAGAGATAATATGGTTGATCATTGCTTTTTGGTAATACAATTTCAAAAAATCCATACAACAAAAGTAGGACGTCTGTACAGAGTAAAAAAACATTGAAAAAAACATTGTAAGATTTTTTTACCAACCTGAGCTACAACATTTCCATCATTAAAAAGCACCAAAGGTAAAGTACATCTTCTGCCCACCAAAGTCCGTCCGAACTGTATCACTGGGTCTCCCTTACTGTTTCCTACAGCTGGACACTGAGCAGTGACACTGGGCAGAGTCCCCTCCCCAGTTAGCTGGAACTCCAGGGTTTGGTTCATTAATGTAAGTTTTGATCTAAAAATAGCAAAAGAAAGCAAGCTTCACAAAATGTCTTTGGCAAAGGATGTAGGATTATAGCACAACTACTCTCACTGCACAGTTTAATAGGGGCATAAACCTCACTTGCAGAGGCTCTTTGTTGTAGCTTCAAACACTGCACTGTATGGCCGCTTTGACAGTGGTGTGAAAGTGACCACAACATAAGCATGTGACTGGTTGGATATGTTCAGGGTTGTTGTAGACAAGTCAAATACCTCCAACCATCGGGATATCTGAAAGCAAACGTATAATGTTTTTATTTTTTATCTCAAATCGCATAGCTAACAGACAGCTTTAAAAGCCTCACCTTAGTTCCTCCATATTTAATTGTCAAGTTAAGCGTGCAAGGGACCTTGCTCTTGTTGGCGAGTTTGAACCGGGCTTTAGCGGTTTGTCCTACTAGAACTTTGTTGAAGATAAATTTTCGCTCGTCTAGGACAAAAATACTTTCAGCATTGCAGAACTGCTCAGAGGACAGCTGGCTGCTTTTCTGACACAGGTAGTGTTCTTCAAAGACAGACTCTGGGTCTAAAACAATACCTGTACAAAGGGAAAGGAAAAGAACCCTAAGAAAAACTTGTTGAACCTTTTAGCTTTAGGGACATTTTTGTTTCCAACTACTTTTGCTTGACTTAAAATGTCTAGTTTACAACAGCTCCAAGGCATTCACAATTTTGCTCCTTAATTGGGCAAGCTGAGGTTTAGTTTTGTATGTTATTACACTTTTTTTTTGGTTTATTCTAAATGTTTTATATTTTTACCTAACTCTCTTCTTAGATACATCCTGATGGTTTTCTAATTTATTTATACAATGTAAAGGGAAATTTCTGCTCACAACTAACCCACCACAGCTCATGAATACTACTCTCTGATGTATATAGTCTACCAAGCTTTCTTTTTGGTGTTTGCCAGTTTATTATGAAAACATTTTCTGTCTGTCCTACACTTGAGGTTAATAACTTTTCAGCTGAAAGAGCTATTGTTACCATAGAGTAATCCCTCTAATGACAATGCAATTGTTTTACAGATTTCTTCCTAACCCAAAATCTATTGCAATTTATGGCTGAGTGACCATATTTGTAAAGTGTTGGACTATTTTGCCTGAAAATACATCTTCATTGAGTGGTGAATCTCCAGAGATCCTCATTCAACATCTAATCGCGTTTCTCACAACCTGGATGGTATGCATTTTTGGATATATATGTATATATATATAGTTTTGAAGGTATGTTTTTACATTGTGAAACACACTTCTCTCACCTGGTTTGGAAACTTCAGCAAACAGTCTATATAGGATACCGTCAGGCTGATCTGAGGGGTCACGTCCACTGATGTCAATAAGCAGACCCTGGTTCCATGTGCCAAGCTGCTCACCCAGGCAGACCACCGTTATCTGCTGCTGAGTCCCAGGCTGTACATTTCCAGTGCAGGGAGAGACTGAGAAAATGCCCAAGTTAAGGCCAGTCTGTAAAATGGGAGAATTTGTATATGGGAGAATTTGAAAAGACAAGAGAGTTGGTGAGCAAAAACAATTACAGAAACAACAAAAACTAACAGAAAATAGCAATCCCTAATCATGATCATGGTAGTACACAAAACATGTTCAAAAAAGAACAAAATACATCTAATGTACAAATTAGGCAAATCAATTTATGGCTATAAAGGAAAAACTGGCATCAATTCCTTACTTTTTGGGTATTTGGTTCCCTGTGAGGAAGATCTTGTCTTGTTTCGACAGTGGCACTAGTGGACTTTGCTGAAGCGCTCTCTCTAGGTAGCATCCTACCTTGTCCTCTAAATTCAGAATTAAAAACAAGACTATTTAATTAAAACATTGATATCGGTTTAAGGTAGAACTAGAAGGGAAAGCATTTCTACTGAACAACTTGTTCATATCAAGATTAAGATATATTGAAGGTTTTAATTGCAAATAAGTCTCGTCACAACTGGTCAAACATTTTCAACACTTCATCTTATTCTAAAAATGCAATAAAAAAACACATAAAACTATTTTGATGAGATATACATCAGTACTAAAGCCTCAGAAATTGCATGTATGTTGTATTTGGAAATGTCAACATTTTGTTTATTTGCATTCTATAATTTACCATAGAATATATTAGAATAAGAACTAATTATAATAACTAGTTAAAATATTTACTACTATTCAAAGGCTTTTCTTGAATGTGAATTAAAATATAAAATCTATATTCCTACCCTGGTCTTGCTTGATTACCAATTTCAGAGATTATGCGACTGAGGGTGAAATGTATTGGAAAGAGTCCGTTGTTTTCTATTGTGAAGTTCTGTGTTTTGTCGGTGCCATAAACTAGTGGACCAAAGTCAATGTCACACGCGGGCGTTATCTTGTATCTAAAGAGACAAAAGACAAAATGTGATCATTTTCATTATAAAACAATGTTTCTGTACCATAGGAAAATGTATATTAAAGATGACGGTAACCTGGAGAAAGCAGACTGCAGTGAAATCTTGATGTCTATGGTGGCTATGATTTCTCCTCCTTTTATATTGGGTTCAATCACCTGGGGAGGATTATGTTGCTTATTAACTGAGGAAATTGATTCTTTAGATAAGACAACACAACTCGCATCCTCAAGAGCCACTTTCCAAAAGGTTTAGCTGGATTCTGCTCCAACATGCCTAAGTCCATGGGCTGATTTGTTAGTGAAGTTCTAGAGAGGTCTGTTACTACACCATAAATTTAAGTTGTGCATTTAAACGTTTCCAGATCTTGGACTGGGCTTTAACACCCCTGCTTCAGACAAAACAAGGTATTGACTTGTTTCTAATTTAATTAAACCTGGATTTGAAAAAAAAAAATGTTTAAACCTTTAAGGTGATTAAAACTTTACATATTTATTTTGTTGTAGAAAACCACAAAAGTAATATCAGTCACTTTATCTTAAATATAAAACCAAATCGAATTACAGTGTTGTTCAGACGTTTATATGTAATCATTATTAAAATAAATCCCAATCTTATTGCAAGTAAATTAACTACAATAAAGTTTAACAAAGAAGCATTCGATAGAAAAGTTAAAAGTATTTTTTTTTTAATTCACACAAAGCCAAAATATATATTTACTTTCAAATATATATATTTTAAACATAGTCCACATGATTACAGTTAAGCTTAGGAGAGGGATTTCCAGCAGCTCAAAGGAAGTACGTATTATTCACTTTAAAACCAGATTTGTTGCGTGTTTGGGACCATGTTTGTTGAAAATGAATATTTCATCAATGCACTAGATATATTCCTCCAATTTAGATAAAAGAAAAACTGTAAGAATGTTCAGTAAAAATCCAAGAATATCCAGTTGAGGGAACTAATTAGGGGATTGAATGTGTCAGTTTATTTATTTATTCCACCCTGTTTTGAAAATTCTGACGTATAAAATTCCCTCAATAAAATTCAACCTTTTTATTTAAACCTCATAGGAACTGTATTAAGATGAGAGACAACCATAAGTAGTAAATTGTAATACACCTGACAACTTAGGATGCGCTCCTCTTTCAATGAGACTTCCTTATCAGGTCTGCAGGCAATCATTACAGGTGTGGGTTTCCCACGGGACAACAGAGTGCCGCTCTGTGGAGACACTGTCAACATGGACTCTATGGTGGAAAGAGTTGGATCAGGGCGGCCAATGATAAACCTTAAAAAACAAGAGCAAAAAGCAACAGATAAAATATCTTACTGTGTCTTAATAAAGCTTAATGCAAATAAAATTTAGAAAACAGAGGTAAAGTACAAAATATGAATTCTTACTTGAAGGCTAAGTCATATTTTCCTTTGTTTGTCAGTTTAAGCTGCTGTTTGACTTCCTCAAAGGCTCTGGTGGTTCCAAAGTCCAAACTAGCTGCTGTCACGAAAACAAGTTTGCAAAAAAAAAAAAAAAAACACATATCAAGGTCAGATAAAACATCTGTAATGGAACCATATATCCTTATTTTCTAAAGTCACTGTAATTGTTTTCTTCAAAAAGTAATATTTAAGTTTTATAATTGAGGGATGTTGAGAAAGTCTCTCAGACTTCTCACCGAGTTCAGATCTGCAAATATTCAGAGAATTAATAAAGACACCCGACGCTGACATATGTTTTTCCTGTTGCAAGAGGGAGAGACTGCTTTGCACCATGCACCCAGCAGCTCTGTCTCCATTCTCGGCAAACAGTTATTTATTTAGAATCAGGTTTCCTCCCCTTCACATTT
>JAVLVB010000212.1:1326964-1359541 GCA_032876305.1 Orestias chungarensis | reverse complement strand
AAAGTAACACTTAGCCATCTGCTTTCCCGTTATCTAACTGACAATTTTATTGCTTGGGATAGATGAAGAGTCCCCCTCCATCCTCCTCTGTCCCAGCTCCGGAAGATGAGTAAAACAGGTCTTATCAGGAAATTTATAACCCTTAAGACTCTGCTTCTACTTAAAGAAACAGTACAGGAATGTTTATCCTGCAACAGGGACCAAAGGAATTTTTTAGCAGTAAGTAGATGCAGGATTTATGATTAGATTTCACATTTAAACAGTTTTCAATTTAATAATTCAATTATAGAAAATTTCCTGTAGTTTGCCGCATTTTTAAAGCAGTTTTTTCTGAGTCTGATTCCTGTCAACTGGCCAATAAGCTTTCTTTTCCAGGTCTTTATATGAAAACCAGTGTTAAAACTGCTTGAGCTAGAACAATGGTTAAATTTGCATATAAACGTCTCTACCACATCTCACTTTTTTCTTTTTCAAAGTAAACAAACGTTTTTGGTTAGTATTTAGGTATTTTCTGTCAAATGTTTGTATTTTAGTTGAGACATAAAAACCTTGACAGACAACAAAAAATTTTATTTGATTAAAAAGCACCACAATCTTAAGGTTGTTAATCAAATCAAAGCTTGGGGATGAATCGAGGGCAGACTAGATTACTTTTGTAGCAACTTTTTGCAAGTACTACTTTAAAACTTGGCCCCTTTTTGCCTGATAAACAACAATGAGACTGGTGGAAAAATTACCATGTACGTAAAGGAAACTGTTTTTATTCTACAACAAAAGAAGAGTTTAATATTAACCTGGAATGACACTAAACAGCTGGCATTGTTTTAAGTTAAACTGATGATACTCTTATGGGTTTATAGTTTATACCTGGTTCGATCTTCAGATCTACATCATAGGCTTCAGCATTAACCGATATGTTTTCAGTGTGCAGAATTCCTATGATTTTCTCCACATCATATACCTGAAAATAAACACACACAAAACGTTTTGCCTGTTTGCAAAATCATAAAGTACATTTTCATAATGTACAGGAAGCTACAGTACATTATTTTTGTATATTTTTAAAAATAAGAATTAGACATTTTATTTCAGTGTGGATTTTCTCTAATACGCTCAAGTTATGCATAGAATTTAAATGTATAACAGGAATGCAATAAAATATTTTATGAAGTTGAAGGAACAGCTGTAAACTAAACTTAACAAGGTCTATTAACTCCAGGCTGTTAATAATGACTGTAATGGGTTGTGTGTCAGACTAAAATGTATTTGATTGGACCCTTGTTTCAGTCTTTTCTCTGTTTCGGGTTAACCTATAACTTTTAGCATACTTCATGCTTTTAAACGGGTTCTGTAAAAATCTCAATGCTTGAAGGTCCGGTCTGCCCAAGGAAACAAATTGGTTTCAATAAACTAACAAGTCTGCCAAGAGAGGTTGTGAGAAGTCCAATTGCATTTTATTTAATAGTTTAATAATGGAAAAAATATCACCTTGTAGAAATCAAGAAGTGTCCAAAAGTAATTTTGCTGTTATGATGATGTGTATATCAGAATTTATTAGTAGAGCTGGTGCAAAGGTCTCATCTATTTAGTAGTAAAATGCAGTGAGCTACCTCCATCTGCACCTTAACTTTACCTCAAGACGTAAGAGCTTCTTAACAAGGACTGGCCTCTTGGCCCTGAAGCTCATGCAGAGAAGGAAAGAGGAGTTTGCTTGGATGATACCTTGATCCTGTGACAACATAAACTCATCACCCAAGGTGTCCACACCCTGCAGCATCCAGGATAGTGGCAAAGTGGTCTTATTGTGCATCATGATGCCACGACTGTCTCTCCTGTATAAGAAACAAAAGGTATGATTAAAAAAAATCCTGACATGTTCAGGACGTGAATTTTACTCCAGCTGCAGTTTGTGACTTCAAACTCAAATAACCAGTTTGTGCTAACACACAACAAGCAAAAAGTTGCCTCTATGGTAGTATTTGCTGAAATAAAACAAGACTTACAATAACATTATACAGGGGTAAAAGGGTTTGTCGTGGAAAAATTTGTTTATTATTTGGATTGTGTTTCATCTCTTTTTGCTGTGGATTGTTACTTTTGACTGTTGGTGGTTACCATACAAACCACCAACAGTCAGCTTGTCCCCTTTATCTGTTTCATCAACCAACATTATATTTTACCACGGGTTTTATACTCATTTAATTTTATAGGAGGTTTAATCTGTAATTTCGTCACATTGTAGACGGTTTAAGTTTTTTTCTGATTACGTTTGTTTATATTTATCTGTGTTTATTATTATAACTGTTAGCTGTTTTTCATTTCTGAAACACTGCTTAATACTTTTATTCAAAGGTTTATTTATTTTCAATTATTTTATGTTTAGGGGCAGAAGCTGATGGACTATTGCTAACCACCAACTTGGTTTGGTTTCTTTATAGAATATATACAATTAACCTGATTGTGTCTTGTGAAGTTCAACCCTCTAGACCAAAGTCGAACATCCAGGGGTTACACGGGTAAAGCCCAAAATTATTCACGTCCCAGACAGGATAAATACAAAAGAATCATTACTTCTTTTTGGTATGGAAAATGGAACATGCCTTTTTTGAAGAGACGTTGTAAAATGAGCAATAATTTAAGAATAAAATGAACAATGTTATGTAAAAATTTGTACAAATTGAACCCATGTTATAATTGCTGACCAGGTTTTTGTTCATCTTCAGTGTTATTTTGGTGATTTTTTTGTGTAGTTAGCCTAACCTTTAGCTACCTCCAGATTTCTGACAGATATAAGTAAGGAAAAAAATAAAACTAGAATACAACTGAAATAAAACATTATGCCTCATTAAAATGTTTAAATATTGTATGCTTTTGTGAAGGAATAATCTAAAGCGACAGGCGGAAGTTTGAGTTTCTTTCGGTACTTGTCCAGCAGAATCCTGCCAAAGTTCAGATGGGTGCTCTCCAGCTCCAGTTCTGGTCGAACGCCCCAGCAGGAGAAATGGATGACCACAGGTTCTGGATTGTCCTTGATATTGCAAACTAAGCTGTCTTTAATCTGTCCTTGTTTCGTTGGGAATGCCCAGATGGTCAACACCTGATGAAGAGATGGAATGTGTACATGTTCACGTTTTGCTCCTTTCATGTAAGTTAATCAATTAAGATCATTTTCATGCAATAGTACTTCTTTTTGTCCAGGCCTTAGGACCATAGTTCGGCGATCCAACAGGTATGTTGTGGCCTGAGTGTCATATTGAAAACTGAACTGGACCTCTGCTTCCAAACCAGAGTTGTTATGAATTTCTAGTCTCTCAGAGTTTTCTGGATAAGGGCTTTTCTTATACCTGAAGACAAATGTGTAAATGTGGTAATAAAAAGAGAACAGCTCATGCAACCCCACCCAAAATAATTTTGTTTCTCACCTGTCTCTAGTTTTGCTGCAAAGTAAAGATCCAAACTCAAAGTAACCAGGTTTAATTACATAGGTCTTCTGAAGGCCTTCCTTCTCTTGTGCTACTTTCTTACAGTGGACAAAAATAGTCCTGTGGAAAGATTAATGATGTGGGTTTCATAAGTAAATGCGTGCATTAGAAGATGATTAGCAACAATGTTGGATAGATTGATAGCTGGTTGGATAGAAATAAATCTAAACGTTATAAAGGAACCTAATGAGCTAAGAGCAGTGACTGTATGACTTGTATGACTTGATTGAAAAACGCATACTGACTTGTATTCTTTGTATATGGAGGGGTAGGTGCACACTCCTCTGCATGTGAGTTGGTAGAGTTTGCGGCTCCCCAATAACTCAAAATTGAAGACCTGTTCGAAGACTCCTGGTGACTCAGAGTAGAACCAGATCCTTAGGAGCACTTCACTGCTAGCAGGTACAACCCAGCGAAATTTGGTCAAACTATACACAAACATAATTACACAGATGGATAAATGTTGATTAAGGAACTTGTTAAATGATCGTCAGGGGAAAGGGACCACTCAAAAATGTGCTGGACCTCTCTGAACTCTTTGACTTTGTCTGGGTAGGCTGTCTTCTAACGGTCATCTGACTCTCTTTGCCTTTTTTGTCTTTGGTCTTGTAATCTGTGTTACCCTTGTTACGTTTAGAGCCTGCTGTCTTTTCCTAAGCACACACAAAAAAAAATTTAAATTATTCAAAATGTGTTACACCAGATTGACCAACATTCATATGATAACATGGATTTTTCCTCTGTCAGATTCTAATCTTGTATACTGATGGGAAAACATATAGGACCTGTACATTTGTTTTCTGTGTGAATTCCTCTAGATCTTTCTTCTCTTCATCCTCATCCTGCCATGAGGGATTCAAGAAGGTGAAGCATGTCTGATGCACTTTAGGTTGTTCCCTTTGTTTAGGAAAAGCAACAACAGAGAGGATGGTTGGAGGAAGAATTGGGGGGCCATCAGGTCCTACACCCAAGTCGTCCTGTATCTACAAAAAGTCAAGGACAGTAAAAAAATAAAAAAATAAAAAAAAACTATTTAGAGAAGGAAATTAACATAATTATAAAGAATGAAAAAGTAAAAAAAACACATTTAAAAATCTAACGTAGCAAAAGTTAATAAAAAAGACCTACCTCATCAATAGAAGGAAGCAAGTTGTTATCAAACAGTTCTGAAAAACTAGCGAAGCCATTTTGTGTTATATTTAACACAATGTGAGGGATGACGTCCGGTGCTTTCTGGACAGCCTTAATGGTGCTTTTCTTTGTTTTCTTATTAGCAGCTGACTGTGAATTGAATAATAATTGAAAGATATGTTGGCTTTAGTTTGTTTACATGTTTGTGATTCACAACAAATGTTGACTTAAGTGACTTTACAATAAAACTTTCTTTTTTTCGAAATACGGTTATCTTCATTTTTTTGTTATACAGAATGCTAGACATTTGTAATTTTTTAGAGTGCCTTTACTTTAAGTTTAACATTTTAAATACTACAGTCCAACAGGAAACTAGGACAATTGTGTTTACAGTGGGCATGTATCAAATATGAAACATAAAAAAAGGGAAACTAAGAAATAAGGAAACAAGGAGGAAAGAAAGGGAATGCAACAGAATTGCGCCGCTCAAGGTGGCAGCACGTTGGAGTTGCTTCCCAACTTTTATTGCATCTTTCATTTTTTTCCCAAGATTTCACTACTGTTTTTCTTGGAAATATAGCTTTTTTGGAAAACTATTTTTTGTTGTTTTGGATCCTATACAGCTGGATTGATTTTTGATACTTTTAGTCATTTTGCTCTTTTGTTATGATTTGTAACCATAGCAACAGGGTGGTTTACAACAAGGAGCAGCTGTCTAACATTGGAAAAGCAGAATTAATACAACTGAAGCCTGAAATAGCTGAAGGGTAAAAAATGAGGCGTAGGGGATGCAGAGCAGGAGGAAAGAGAAGAGAAAGAAGGAGGAGAAATTTCAAACCCTCTCTGCCTTCCATCATCATGGGAAATTAAGATAATTAGCTAACAAGTTGGATGAACTTCAATCCCTGACAAGGACTCAGCAAGAGTATTGGAAATGCAGTATAATGTGTTTTACTGAGAAATGGCTCCAAGATCATATTCCCAACTTCAACGTCTCTCTTGCGGATTTTCTGACTATGAGAGTAGATCGGGATTTAAAGAGTACTAGAAAAAGGAAAGGTGGAGGACTGGCAGTGCTTGTCACACAGCCATCACCATCTACAACATCTCCTTAGTTAAATTAGTTACTGCAACACCATTTAATTTCCCTTTGAGATAAAGTATTTTTGGTTTGATTTGAAACATGAGATAAAGGAAACAAAAAAGGAAGAAAATAGAAAAGGAAAGGCGCAACAATACAAGAAAGGAAAGAGGCAACAAAGGAAAGGACAAATGGAAGAGAAGCAATGAACAATCAAAGAGAGAAGGAAATAACATGAATGTGAAACAAGGTAAAAGCCATAAAGAAAGAAGAGCAGAACATTTAGGCAGGAAAGAAAGACTAGCATTATGTATTTTGCCAAACATTTTCAGATCTTATGAACAAGGAAAACTAATTATATGTTTTTCCAAACCATATTTTTTTACTGTATGTTTAATTTCAAAGTTCAACAATGTTTTCAAAAGTTTAAATGGCTTGATGAAATCCAAGTATAAAAATAGGAACAGTTTAGCTTACCAGATCAAATTATATACAAGAAAATGACAATGGTCATATTTACCTTTTTCTCTGGTATGGCATCATCTGAACCTTGAAGAGATTCTTCAGTAGGAAGGGACTCCAGGAGCAACCCTTGGACTCGGTCCCACAGCTGCAGGACCTGCTCCACCATGGCCTGGTTCTGCTCATATTTCTCAAACTCGCACAGTCGTTCATCAACAGTGCTCTGAAAAGATGAAGATGGAAGAAACAACCACTGAAGAGCTCTTTAAAGTAACCATTATCTGGAAACCTACATTAAGAAGGAAAGAAAAAAGAAGCTTAAATGGCAACACGTCATTTGCACATTCCAGGTGACCAGAAAGTTAATGACACAAATTGATGAGGTGAAGGAGTAACTGTGTTTGTGTCCACATATGAAAGTTTATTCCAGTGTTTATTTAGAAAGAATCTGATTTTTTTTTTTATTAAGTGGAATGATACTCAAAAACAAACCTGCTTCATTTCCAGCGAACATTTCATCTTTGGAGCATCCAACATTTCAGACTTTTCCTCCTTTTTCTTCTTTTTCCTTAGTTCTTTATCTTTCAGCCTGTGATTCTCCTCTTGAAGCCTTCTTTCTTCCTCCTCCTTTGCCTTCTGCTCAAGATCCCTTAAATAATTTTCCAAACATGGAAACATATTTACTTTACACAGTTGACAGTTGTTTTCTCATAAATTCAATGTACGATTAAATTTCAACCCCAGCCTAAACTTAATTTTGAGTATAAGAGCTGAAAAGCTGAAGCTCGAACACTGCACTATTACGAGGCAAGTTGTGGTTTTGATTATGCTTTTTCATTGCTAAACAACCAAGTCAAACATTGATGCAAAATGTTAGTAGGTCTAAGTATTTTTATGAAAGTAAGATTTTGGATGTCTTAAGAACAAATGTTATCTATGGAGAAATATTAGCTACCTACTGTTGTTATATCTGCCTTTTATTTAAAGGGAATTTTCAAAATAAAACCTCCAACCTTTGTACCTATGTGTCTATTGTAGATCCTGCCATGGACCAGTACAGTACATCTCGATCCTTAAGTTTATAACACATATGATCAATATGTATTTAGACATACAATATCCTCAAAGGTATTAATTAACTAAAACACAAATAAATGTAAAAAATATCAAAACTTTCAAATATTTCAACATTAATCTAAAAAATGGTTTTGTATTTCCAGCTTTTAGGTTTTTAGTTTGCATTATTTATTTGAACATTTGAGTGTCAGTTTTAGTAAAGACAAATTAATGTTACAAATGCCAAATTCTTTTAAGATAGTAATGAACACTTACTTTGGAAAGTGGAATAATAAATCCCCTATTGATTCTTCCTTGGGCATAAAATTGTGTTCCTTGAGGTTCCTTGTTTGATTGTCAGCAAAAAAGTAAAGCAAAATAACAAATTGCACACTGAGGTATTGCTACCAAATGTACCGGATCAGGATTTTCTTCCTAAAAATTGTCGGCCTTTGTAAATAATGTTTCCACAAATTGTTTAGTTGGCTAAAAGTCAAAGGTTTCTAAAATTATTCGCTCATACAGGTATGCAGAAGACAAATTAATATGTTTCTAATAGGTTTAGGAGTAAAAGCACCAAAGGAACAAGACAAAACATTACCTCTGCTTCTTCTGTCGAAGTACCTCCAAGTGTCGCTGGGTTATACCCTCTTTATCTGCATGAGGCAAAGCATCAAAGGTCTCCTGATCCAACTCCCACAACCACCTCTCTTGCCTCTCAGATATTTCATTCTTCAAGGCCTCTGTATGAAATATTAAACAAATGATGTCTTCAGTCTTTTAGGACAACTTTAGCATACAAACGTCTAAATCTGCACTGTGTGGGACGTGGCAAGTAATTTACCTTCAGCCTGTCTCTGCTTTCTTTCCCGTTTTTTCAGGGCATCGTATGTGTCAAATAGGTTGACTACAAAGATGTGCTTGCGGTTAAAGAAGGACTTAAGCACAACTTGAAGGGTGCTTGGTGGACATTGCATGTAAACGGACTCCAGGCCATTGATAACTAATCCACGTTGGCAATCACTAAACTTTGAACACAGAAATGACATGAGGGCAAATAAAGGTCAAAAAAGACAAGGAAAACAAAACCAACAAAGTTAAAGATAGATTTTTTTTCAAGTTAAAGAGAAATTGTACAATTGTAGCTGTAAGATTTGGGGTAAAAGACAAAATATTAGTTTGGCAACCACTCTTGAGGTTTTAAATCCTGATTATTACTGCACATTAATATTAAATTTAGAAACGTAATTACCGAAATCAGAGCATCTCAAAGCATTGTTTGAAAATTTAAATCAATCTGTCCTGCTTTCACAGGAAATCATGTTGAAGAAGCAACCATGCACTCTGCATCATAGATTTTAATTGATTAATTGATCATCATGAATGTGAGTTTTATCAGTTTGCTGCTCTGGAACAAACAGTAGAATGTTAACAAAATTACAACATGGTAGAAAGACAAAAGCAATGGCCTCAGAGGGAAAGAAATGCTGCTGCCAATTAATATGGGGAGACTTAAATGGACATTTTCAAACTAGCTAAAGCCCATGGTTAGAATTAGTATTTACAACAAAAAATACTCAAGATGACTTTAATTTCCAGCAAATTTACACCAAACCCTAACCCTAACCCACTCCTTCAAACAATCATTTAGTTTAGTATTTGTGTTGTCACAAAAATTTGTAGCTGCATTTATACGGTTCGTAGCAATTTTTTTTCGCTGTATACTTTACCTCGAATCGTTCTGTCAGAATTTCCACAAGCAGCTGTTCAGGTGGAAAAAATCTGAATGTCGTCAAATTTCCTCCCTGCAAATGAAACCCAACAAATAATTATCAGCATTTGACCAGAATCAGCACTGTGATGAATTAGTATTATATGAACAAGATTGGTAAGAAAAATGGAATATGTCTACCGAAAATAAATCTTTTGCTGTGTTTTCTGATTTCTCTTGAGCTGTGGAGGGACTTTTATGGCAGCTGTTCTCACTCTGGTCTGCAGCAAAATCCGCAGTATAAACACAAGATGGAATTAACTTAGGATCTGAGCTTTCAGGAGCTGCAGGTTGTACTTGGGGTTTTTCTTTAGTGACCTTGGCTACAAAAGATTGTCAAAGATTTTCTTGTTTTTTAGTGATGAGTTAAAATAACTCTCCTTTACAAACTTTCAGTTAAATGGGATATGTTTACCAGCATCTGCAGCCTCTTTTCGTTCATTATCTGCAACTGCAGCATCATAAAGTTGTCTTGCTGATAGGCTTGATGGAGATGTGCCATTATGAATTGCATCTGTGATCACAGAATCAATGCTCAAGCATGCCGCCCCATAATGACGAGCCAGATCTACTGCTATGCTGTTTTTATCTAAAAAATAAAAAATTAAGAAAAAGCTTAATTAATTTGGTAATGGTAATAGCTAAACCAATTGTATTTTGAAAGAGTTAATAAATGTGAGTATGTCACCTGTCAGAGGGGCTCCATATACAACAAGAGCAATTCCACTGTGATTCTGTGCCGTTAGTCCCTCAGGTGAAAGATCCAAGTCCATGTGGCGGGCAATGGCCCTGGAGACCGGGGTCATTTTTAATTGTCCTAGATTCCCATTTAGTCTCTCTTTGGTTAGCTGTGAAAAAACTAAAAGCAGTAACAGAAAAAATATTAACTACTATAGAGTCCTAAGACTTTTTTTTTTGCTGAGCTGTTTTGCGAGAATGGTCTATTGCTTTAAAAAGGTACTTACAAAATTCATGTGGGTTAACACCAATGCGGTTCATCTCATTTGGGACATTATTTGGTTTGGATTTCTCCTCATTCCTTACTGCGTCATCTTTCTTTGATTCATCTTCTACATTGCCTACATTCAGCTCTTCAGACAGAAAGAAAAATACAAAAATGTGTGAGCTGTAATCTGATAAGAGTTATTGTTTGAGTAAAGTTACCATCATCTTTTAAAGGGGTATAATATTCCTCCAGCTCCACGGGAAGACCCTCTCCAGGGAGCCTTGGGGGGAGTAGCAGCAAGTTGTTCTCATCATACTCCTCTATAAGCCGCAGGGTCTGAAAGGAAAATAAAGAGTAAAAAACATCAACTCAAATAATGATCATAGAGAAGCTAAAAATAATAATAGTCATCTGCTCCATACACTAATTTTATAACTTATGTTTTATGCACTTATAAAGCTCATTACCAGATTTTGACCATTAAATATTTGTGTCAATATAATCAGTATTCTTCCTTGTATACTAAATCAATATTTTCTTCAGCCCTCTATCCTCTCTGCGTATTCTTTTTTTTTACATAAACTACAAGTATAAATTTAAGAGGCACCATGAACAAGTTAAAAGCACAAGATGTAGGAAGAAACTATGTTTAGGAGAAGATGGTCCTTTTCCTGAACGAAGCTTTGAATGAAATGGTGATGTAGACAAGGGGCTGTGTTGGAGTATAGTTTATCTGCCGAAGGGAGTTTTGAATTAACCAGGATAGATAGCATTTCTGAAACTGCCCATCAGTAAAGCATCAAGTACAAATCTTAGCGAGTGTAACTTAAAAAAATAAATATCATTGGCAATATTTGTTAAGTAGATTTGCAGAAAACTGTGAGTCACAAACTATTTTTCCTTAGGTGCATCAATGTCTCTAGATTTAAAAACATAAGTACCTCCTCTTCTTTGAAGTACTGTGTGTCAAACTCCAGGGAATAAAATTCGATGGGAAATGAGGAGAGGTTTTTCACCATGACCTCTGCTTTAGCCTCAGAGTTAAAAGGAAGACAAGGCCCAAGCTCGAGGACAGATGGACAAAACTCGAGCTGAGCTTCTTCAGCCCGACCCTCAGCTGTGATAAAGACCTGTTGAGTGCTGTCAGATACGTGGACCACCAGTCGCCTGCTGTATGAACACTGGGGAACAGAAATAGTTTCACAACTATAGTCATATCAAAGTTGTTAAAGGAAGTTTAGCTTGTAAGATATTCGGTTTTATCTAATATAAAATCTAATATTATTAAAATGTCTACCCCCTCAACAGGGCTGAACTTGATGTAAACATTCACACTCTCTTCGGGGAACAGCACACCAGAGCAGGGAATCATCTGGAATACGGTTCGAGTCACACGTTGCCCCTATAAGAATATTTTAAGTTTATAAAGAGACAAAAGGTCATCGTTCCTGTTGTACCAGAAAAAATATCCTGTAATATTTCATACATCACAAAAATGTTTTAGAAACAGGAATGTTACCAAGTAAAAATAATGTTATTACTGTGCAACATTAGTGGGAAAATATTTAAAAATATATTAAAAAAAAAAACTCATTAAAGTCATACCTTTTTTAGAGGTTTCACCTCCTCAGCCATGCTCCAATGACATGGCACAGGTTCACAATTTTGCAGCTGTATTGTTTGAATCTGTGCAAAAATATTGTCAAACATGATTAGCAGGTTTTCTAAAGTGTTTGAGTGTTTGAGATCTACTTATAATAATTCACTTGGTGCGTAAGAGTTAAATCGGAGCCCTACACTCAATCAGGTGAGGACAATTATCAGTTAAACATATGCAGTGTCAAGGCTGCTGTGCCTCTGAGGGTGTGGGCTCCCTCATCCTGATTGTCAACTAAACAATCACAAGACGGCAACATACTGATGCTTCTTGTAGTTATCTCAATAGTGCTTCTCATTGATATGCAACACATTCTGTAGTTAAGATTTTAAACTTTCAATTTAATATTGTAATTTCTAAAAACAAATCATGTTGAAATCCACTTTTACTAAAACATTTTTACAAACAGAAATCTGAAAAGAGGCATTCATTTCTTCCCAGCCCAATTTGGAGTGACAACCCCAAAACAAAATCTGGCACAAACAATTTCCAAGGAAATATATAAAAGTATATGGTTATAATGTAACAAAATGCATTTGCACTGTATGTCATTCTAAATATTTGCTCTCAAAATATCAAAACCAATCTGTGGGAGAATCAATATTGTTTTACCTGACACATGCCACATTGCACTGTGTCAAAGAGCAACATGTCTTTTGAGACCGTGACAGCTGGCATGATGATGACTGCACACAGCTGAAGCTGCACCACTGGACCATCTGAGAGCTTTAACACCAACCAAAAACAAATTATGTTAGCAATCTGTTAATGGTTGGCAAAATCGGTACATAGAAGAAAATCAATTATATAATCATATCAATTGGGACTTTTTGAGCATGCGTGAACATGTCTGTGAGCACCTGTATTGGCACAACGACGCTTGTCTGCCCTGTCATTCCGTTGGAAGACTGGTAATCAAAATGAATTGTAAAAGTCAGGGTTTCACCAGAAGGAAGGTTCTCCACGCTGTCAAATTCTGCTGTGAAACCTGTTAAGGACAATGTTAAAAATCACTTACACTTCTACTTATTTTACAGTCCAACCATGCCTGTTCTACCTGTGCCTGTTAGATGTTTGCAGTGGACATAGAAGGACACGGGTATGGGTCCACTATTTATGATGTTCACCGTCTGACTGAAGACTTTCCCTGGAATCACTAGGCCAAAATCGAGCACATAGCTTGGAAGCTTGAATCTGGCAACAGAGCAAAGCTTATTGAACATTGTTAATGACTGAGCTTGATTTCTTCAATGTAATTATAAACAAACAAGTAATCAAATAATTCACATCAAAATTTTAACCTAAGTTGTTTTCATTAATTTTTGTGGTTATTGACATTAGCAACTGAAAGTAAACAATTTAAGATAAATCTACATCAGGATCTTTAAAATCTAAGGGTTCTTGTTTGAACTTACTTGCTAAGACTCTGCCACAGTGATGAAGAACCATGTGATTCACTAAGTCCCAGCAGCCTATCAGGAACACTTAGGGCATTATTTTTCACCAGCAGTCTCTCAACTTCCATGTAGATAAGCGCTTCATACTACAGGTAGTAGGTAAAAAAAATAAAAATAAAACAATAAAGAAGAGCAAGACATTATATATGTATATATATGTGTGTATATATATATATATATATATATATATAAAAATATATATATATATATATATAGCTCATCAAAACTGAAACCGCTATTATGTAAACATTCGCATAAAACTGCATGAATTTGATAAATGTTCCACAAACGCAAAACTGCAGACTGACATGACCACCTTTAGTAGGTGTTCAAAACTGTGACTAAAAGATCTGTACCTATGATGGATGGATTGGTGTAAATATTACATTGTTATTGTTTTAATTCTAATTCCAGTTCTATAGAAGGGTGTTGAAAATGATCATAATTGCTATAACACTTGGAACATTGCATCTGGTTTGTTCAATGTGAATGCTATGTCCATATCAAATAAACAACTGTATATCTAACGTGGTTTTGCTGACCATTGGCCCATAATCAGCCTGTTCTTTAGCCCCATCACCAACATCGATGACATCTTTCAGCTCCAGTCGGCCATTCTGTGCCTTCACAGATGCTTGGGCCTCCTGCACCACATCTCTGTAGCACTCTGCTACTGCAAGAAAACCACACAATAACATGACAGATGGCCATTTGACTTGAGTATATTTGAATAATGAGGTATAAAGCTAACACAGCAGCAGTACTGGGGAAGTGTAATTTACTCTGAGTTTATAAGGCTCGTCAAAGGATATGATTCCTTTCCTTTGACTAAATCTATGAATATCTGAACAAAGGTATGAACATACACAAGCTTTGTGGCAAATTCAGTCGGATTCTTGGGAACACTCCCACCCCAGTCAGAATGATCTCTTGTGGTGGCAAGAATGCAACCTGAAGCTGAAACCGCTTCTCAAACACATCAGGGATGCCAGGGAGGTAAAGCACACGCAGGTGCATCTCAGAACCAGCACCAATAAAACCCTAGCAAAAGAAAAAGACTGTTAAATTATAAGCTTAAAGCACACCTTCAAAAATTCACTGACAACTGTTTATAATAATTGACTCACCACAGCTGGAACAACTATGGGCCAGCCAGGTCTGACTTTTGGTCTCTCCTCTTGTTTAGCATTTTCTTTTAATTGTTGGGTATCTCCATATTTGTCAGTGACCTCAATCAGTCCTCCCCTCCCTTTATCAACCCCTTCATTCTCCTTTGCAACTGGAAGGTATGTGACGCTGAAGTCAAAGTCCACTTTGCCAGTATTCCGAACACACATCTCAACTTCCCCCACATGGTGGAAAAGCTATAAGAAACAGAAAGGACGTGAAGAATCAAGAAACAAGACCATTGCACCTCATTTTATATAGAAAACACACACACACTCACGAAAAGCCAACCAGAGGAAGGTCAAATGTTTTTTTGTTTTGTTTTTTGTGGGTTCTAAGAACAAATAAATTGAGACGAATTTAATAAAAATAGTTGTTTTGATATCACTTTAACAAATCGGTCTGTTACAGATGCTGCTTAGCTTTTAAATAATTAGGAACTCTGGAAATAAAATTTTAAAAAGCAGAGTGAAAAAGAATAAGAGGATTAAGAATCCTGAACTGACAGGAAGGTTGGATGAATGTTCTGCTGAATAACTTAATAGTTTTGAATATCAATGATAACAGGTCCCAGTGTCTTACAGGAGGTGCAAGTGAACAAGATAAAAGTGTGGAAAACAAGACTGTGACATAAAGTTAGAAATTCATCCTAGTTTCCCAATGGCAAATCTACATAAAGAGTTATGATAATTTATTTTTCATGTAAGCAATTGTTATGTATACAAACATCATTCTGCTAATTTGAAAAAAAATACTGTGAAAAACTGAAGTTTACAAACCTGAGGCCATCACAGAACAGCTGAATTGGAAGTGAGATTAAAACACTCAAGGGGACTCTGTTAACTAATTACATTTGTTATTTCTTGAGAGGTATAAAAAGTTATCACATTTTTATTTGTTAAAAAGCTGAAAATAAATCCACTTTAATAATATCTAGTATTGCACATAATGCAATATATCAAAGTTTCTTTTTGTAAAGTGACAATCCAAGGTTCAAGTGGTAGAAATATTTTTGCAAGTAGCTGTAATAATATCACACTGCAACCACTTAGCAAATTCAAACAATATCATACTACTCAGCCTTAAACCCTTTAATTGCATCAGCTTCATCCTCTTATGTTACAACACACATCATACTATAAATGGTCCTAACTGTAAATTTGCTTTGAGAACCATATAACACATCTGTGAGCAAACGGATGTAAGAATATGTTAAAACAACGTAAAAAAATGAAGACAGCTTGATGGTAGATGTGATAACTTCAGGCTAATTAGCTGGTTGGAAAACATGGTCCTTGTAGGAAGCTTCTGTTAATAATGTATCCCCTAAACTCAGAAAATCAAAAAATTGTATAGGAAACTATTTAAGATACATCAAATTACTCTCTTGTGAAACTGTTGCGTAAAACAGTACCGCTAGAAAAATAAACAATTATAAACTATATGCGTTAACTTTACATACCTGAGAACCGAAGTCAAGATGGGTGGATTCAAGACTGTAAGAGATCGCTGAGGCTTCTCCTCTGACCTGGACCTCATATGTTGGTCCATCCTCAACAGAGCAATGAGCCACAACCTGTTTGCTGATATTCTCATGGCCGTAGAAAGAGAAAGTGACGAGGTGCTGGTCTTGAGGTTGCAAAACACCGTACATTGGTAAGATGTCAAAAACCTACAGAAACCAAAATAGAACAGTAAAACATCAGTGGGCAGCCATGTGGTTTTATAATATTTTAGCTTAGACAGTAGTGTACGTAAGAGTTGTACTAACATGGATTTTTCTCATTTAAACAAGCAATAAGTATAACTAAATAGATCTGGCAATATAATAGAGATTGGAGTGAATTGTTGATTTGATTTAATCAAAGATCATTAAAATTCATATTTAGTGAGAGACAGCTGGGTCAAAAGGGTATTATCACAACATGTTTAAATTTACATATATATTTATTTATTGCAATTTGTGATAAATAAAAGTAAAACTGCAGACATTATCCCAGATACATCACTTTAGATAATTATTACTTAAATGTATATATAGTTCTCTACGTTGCAAACTCTGGATATCTTAAATAGCTCTTAAACATATTTTTGTTTATTCAGAGAAACATAATTATAAATTTTTCTCAAAAAAACATGTTCTAAAAATGGCAGGTGAAATCTGCAATGTGACAAAAGGTGCAACTTTGAGATTTTTTACAGTGCCTGGGAGTAAAAGATGCACATTTATCCATCATTACAGCAGTATTGACATAGGAAGAACTGCCCATTAGCTGTTAATAGCCTCTTGAAAAACCCTGAATTGTTTACAAGTCCATATTTGCCTACCTCTTCCACATGCACAGACTGCAGCGTGTGGCTCTGATCATCTGCTTTTTGCCTGAGGCAGAAAGAGAAAGCAAAGCTTTAGTCCAACTCTCTGAACAGTGATCTGACATAGGCAATTCCATTTCTGATGTTCTGTGAGGGTAAAAGGATTTTTGAAACACAAATTTTAAAAGAATAATATTTTTCTCACTTCTTTAAATTGGAAATTCAGGATTTCAAGTAAGATCGATCAGAGGGATCCTGCTCTTAGAACGATGAAATTTTCTAAAATACTAAAAACGGACAACAATTTGATTTAATGACGTAGTTTTCCGGACAGCACAAGTGTGAGGAAGAACAAACAGTTCTTTGTTGGATTGCACTTGGATACAGCCGCGAACCGGCTCCAGCACCAGCACGGAACCAGCCCTTGGTGGAAATGAGGTAAAAGACGGTAGGACTGGAGAGACAAAGAGCTCCCATTACTTCAAGTTCAGTGTAAAGTTTTCATATTCAGTGATGATTTGGGGTCTCATATCATCTTTCAGGCATCCAACAAGAAGCCTTTAAGTACTTCATGCTTCCTTCAGCTGACAAGCTTTCTAGAGACTCTGATTTCATTTTCCAAACGACTTCCATAGATTGTAAAATGTACTAAAAGATGGTACAATGATCATGGTATTATTGTGGTTGACTGCGCATCAGACTAGCCTGACCTAAACCCAGTAGAAGCTTTTTTTTAAATAGTCACACAAACAACCCTTTGATTAAATATGTGTGTTTTCATTGAAACATACCTTATTTGACAGTGTGTTTGGTCTTCCAGAAAAGCCCAGTTGTAGGAAAAAGGAATCGTAGAACAGTTAGTGATTGTTATGGTTTTCTTCATCTCCGTGCAGTTTTGCACGCAACCAAAATCGACTGATGTTGAAGAAAAGTGAAGGTTCGGAAAGTGGACCTCAGCATGGAACTTCACAATGTCTTGTTGTGGGTGTTCCAAGTAATTTATTTCAAGAATCTATGGGGTGAGAAAGGAAAATATTTAGTTTCTGCAGATCTATGGAATTTAAATATTAACCCTTATGCTCACTTTTATACTATATCACTAAAACTACTACTCCCCTAATGCACCAGAGGAGTATGGTTAGCCGAGTTACCCTTAGAAGAAAGATGATGTTGAAACCTCAAGTCAACTTAAGGCAACATTTATAAAAGACCTAAACCAAAGGCTGACTTTAGTTTACAGATTATTTACTGTATGATTATTATTTAGATTATTTACAATGAAAAGAAAGTAAGTTTGATGTGTTATCCTGGCTTACAGTGATGAAATAACCAAGAAAATATGTCAAATATAGTGTTTGCATTCAGCTACAAAATACATTTCATCATCACATTTTTTTTTTCCAATAAGTTAGAGAGAAAAGATAAAAAAACAAGTTATTATTATTGATAACTTCCATTTTTCATTAAAAAAAAGAAAATGCTCAAACCTCGACATACTGGCCGGATTTGGTCCATGTGAGAGGCAATCTGAAGCTAAATAAGTTTAATGATTCAAATAATCAAATGGATTTAAATATTGAAAAAGAGACAATTTTTAAATGATTACATTTATTTATAGCATTAAGGAGATCTTTATCAATGTGGGAATTATTCAGTGGCCCCTAAACCTACTTAACCTAATCACTGGTTTTGGTATTTATTCCTTTCTGTTAAAGTCTAATTTGTTGTTTGTTTTTCTGTCATTTTTTAATTTATCTTTTAACTTATAAAATTTTGCCGTGTCATCCGATTTAAGAGATTTTTTGATTCCACAGGTGTGGCAGTAAACTAATATAAGTGAATATCTCTTTACAAAAGCACTTACCAATTTAGGTTTACTTAGTTTTTAGAGTAGAGGTTATGGAGAATACGTTGTCTAATCAAGGTAAAATCACTGTTACAAAATTATGTTTTATTTTTAACTCTGTTAGTTTTCACTTTTTCCCTGTATAATATTTTTGCTTGTGATAAAAAAAGTAAAATCACAACCCCCCTTCACTTTCTTAAAGCTGCTTAACTGTAAAGGCTTCCAAACTTAAACTTACCTCATCAAGAATATGTGGCGCAAAGTTCTTACAGAAAGATGGATCAAAGCAAACCCAGAACTCAGATTGACTCTTGTCCTCTAAAACCAAAAACTGGCAAAAGAGACGATACATTTTAAAACCGAAAAAATTACAGTATAAAAGAAAACATGCAGAATGTTTTATGGCAGACAGGTTTTGTAAAAACAAACTGAAAATGTTACGTTTTATTTTTCAAAACGAGATAATGCAATTTTACAGGAAAAATAGTTAGTAAACATGACCTAACCCCCAGTATGTTTCACCCATATAAAAAACATTTTATATGAACGTACTTGAACAATTTTCATATCATTTTGATGAATTTGAAAATAACAAAACATTCTGTAATCAAAGAAAATTGTTATTTATTTAGTTCGATTTTCTGGAGACTTCATGTTACACTGTCTCCGTGGACTGTGGTTCTAAACCAGGTAAATCTAAAAGAATTTGAAAAATTATGACAATAAAACAAAAACAAAATAACTAAACTTTCTGCTGACATGCTACACTTATGTTGACATTTAAAAAGATTTGCGATAGAGAATTAATCGTGAGCTAATTGGGCAACAAAAGACCCCCCTCATTCATGGGATGCAATAATATAGGAAATCAAATGATTAAATATAAGAATAGCATTAATTTTCAGAGTTTGGTGAAACAGAAACTTTTCTCCTCGAAACTAAAAAGGAAAGTAACAAAAACAAACCTTGGTTGTAGTTGAACTGTGGTCTCCTGGTTTGTCACACAGAAAGAAAGGCTCTGTAACAATGAGCTCCATAGACATAGACAAAGATGATATGTTGCGCAACACAAGCTTCTCATAAACAGGCAACAGGCTGCTTCCAATAACCTGTAAGTAGGATATAAATATGGGCGTAAAAAATATCTACAAACTTAATTTGTCAAGCTTAAATGTTTCAGAATATCAATTATTAATTTAGAATCAAATGTAGAGTTTAAATTAAGATTTTACCAATTAAGAGAAAAAGCTATACCGATCAACCTGGTCCTATATGAAAAATAGGGCTTACCCTACATTAAATCATTATTTCATTTAATTATTTAAATATTTTTTGGAATAGTAGACCAATAGGTCCTCTTCAAACAAGTCAGAAAATAAATACACCTTAAAAAAGTATTCAGTAGCCTAGTCCAAACCTTGATTAAGATGCTGTAGAATAAACTCAAGCAAGTTATCATAAATGCTTGATGATAACTTGTGTAACCAAAGCATTTGTCATTTAATTTCTAATAGTCCACTTATTGATTTAGACATAAGACGTGTATAAACAAAAAATTGGATGAAATAATTATAAATTATATAAGTAGTATATAATCTAAAAATTACTCAAATAACTTTAATTTAAAATTCACAGATGTATAGATGTATCATATATGATACATCTAACTTATTGTGAGGCCTTGCACACCACCCCCAAACTAAGCTGGAATAGTAATTGGCCTACGTTGTATTTAGGTGACACTAGTAAGTCCTGTTTGTGGATAGATTTTTGTAAAAACCAACCTTCTTTACGTAAAAGTTTAGCATCTCGGGAGAAATACTGAGCACTGGAGCGACAAAACGACACTTTATATCCACAGACATAATGGTCTGCTGGGAGCCGTGGCCACCAATGATGCTGTCACACACCAGACAATCATGTGCAATCTGGAAAAATAGACAAACAAACACTTAGACATTTACAGTGCCTCAAAAGGTTTTCATAATGCATACATTTTTTTCACAAATTTACCACATTACAACCAGAAGATGTAGTACAATCTATTGTGATGTTACGTGATGGACAAATACAGCCATAAGAACCCCCCCTTGCTGTTTGACACAGGTCAAGTAGAGGACACAGCAAACATGAGCTCAGGAAAAAAAAAAGATGTAGTTTTTAGTCAACGTTTAAACACCGTGCGGGGGAACACTATACCCCACATCACCGCATGAGCTGTGTGCATAAAAAATCAAGGCTTTTATATATCAACCTTTTAATTCTACAAGCACACCTTGGGTGAATCGGAGGATGCTGTGAGCATCATGTCAACAGAACAGCCCGGAGGGAGATCCACACACGCTGGACTGAGACTGAAAACATTTCTTTCTCTGATGGAGGAGGGTAAAGATCTACGTCTCTGAGTATCCCTCTGTCTGGAAGAGCTGATTGGAGGCAACACGGTTCTACCAGAGAAGTTTACATGTTGCTTTGGAGACGCCAGGAAGCCACCAATCTTCCAGAACATCCGTTGATGCCGTAGACCTTGATTGGTCAGCTTGAAAGGGTACTGGTATGAAACACGGCTGAACAGACATGAATGAGACAAACATGACCTTATGTTCACAGATTTAAAGTTTCAAATGTTTAAATCTAAGTTCATTTAACAATGTTCCTACTAGAAGTGTGTGCCCAGGTCAAGAGTAGGCCCCAAAGGTTTGTCACTGACAATTGTTGTCCCAGTGCCCGTGGCAGACAGGGAGACGGTGTGTGTTCGGCTCTCTCGTACAGATACATCCAGCTTCTCCAGAAAGTAAACAGTGTCCTTCAGATGTGCTACTATCTTTAGCTCCAGCTGGCTCTCCGGTGGCACCAATCCTTCACTGGGCTCAACACGCCAGAAGGACTGTTTATGGACCTGTTAAAAAGTTAACATGGGGAAGCAAAGTTCAACAACATCACTCTTTGGTGTAAAAAATGATAAAGCCTCATAAAAAGCGCACCCTAAAATGCAGCAATTGACAAGGCTTCTTAATTATGTTTATTGTCAGTCTTATTACTAAACTATGTGACTTGTAATCAGTCTTTTATCCTTCAAAAAAATCTACAGGCCAATTTCTTTTACCTAATCACTTAGGTCTAAGTGTGTACTTTAAAGCAAAGAATTGTATAAATATATTTGAAACAGACATTACTCTTTTTCGTTTGGAATTTATTGGGGGAAAAAACTAGAAGAGAAATGACAAAGAAATAAACTCTACTTAAATGGACTTTTAAGAAGTTTCCTCAGTATGGTCTGAAATCAGACTATGGTTTTTTATTTGTCTCTGGGATTTGAAGTATGAAAAAAGTGTCTACTGACACTTCAATGCTTCTTAAAAAGTCATGCAAGAATGTATTCATTTCAAAAGCTTACCAAGTTCTGAAGTAATAAATAATTTGCTTTAGCAAACATTTTATTATATGTATTGCAGAGCATTCAAAATACGCTGATTCTATTGTTGGGAACATAACCAGTGGAAGCTTGTTTGCAGTCTTGGTCAGACAGTAGAAAGGTCTGATTTCTGAGGATCTCTGACACCATCTTGCTAACTCGGTTTTCCAGCAGCTTTTTCAAACTCCGAAATGTAATGCCTTAAAAGAATTCCCCTAACAGTTTTCCCTGATCAGTCTGTGATGCAATAGTCTTCAAACTTAACCCATTCCTGGAAGATGGATGTATATATCTTATAGCTGCATAATAGCTGCATAATCACATCCTCTCTCAAAGCAGCGTGAGATACTGGAGGTAGAGAAAGAGCAGTGGATCTCTGCTTGACAAGATAAAATACAGAATCACTCTGTGCAGGATACCGTGGATCGTTGTTACAATATTGTGGAGGAAGATGGTTTCCCTTGTGATAGCATTATTAAAAATACAAAAAGCAAAAGGATTTTCTTTGCATCTATTCCATATTTTTGTTCTTCATTTTAAAGAGCTCTGCAAAACAATCTTGATATTATTTACAGCTTCGCTGGTGTTCAGAGGCATCTTTCTGAGCTGAATACAGATGAAGATCTAATATTATGTTCATTTTTGTGCCTCCTTTATTGTATTTATATTTGTATCTGACCAAGCAGTGGTAGAATCAAAATCGATGTTCTATGCTGTGTTGTTCCTGATGGATGGCTGGAACTTAAACTTTTAATTGAGATTTCACTGATGCAGTGAAGCTTGGGTGCTTTCAGTTCCTGTTGGACAACAAAGTAGATTATCGATCAGTTGGGACACACTCACGTTGCACCTTGCATACCGAGGTGAACCCTGGATAGAAAATATTTATCATATTATATGTAGATATTTACTTCACATAAACACTGGAAGGAAAGACTGCACAATCACAGCGTACTTTGCCGTTGGGTGACATTGAAAGCTATAGATCAGTTTCCCAGCATTTGTATGATCGAGCAAAGGGGAGTAGATCGATACACGGGTGAGCACGGTTAAAGGGCTGGGTGGGGTCAGGAAAGGAGAAGGAGCAGAGGGTTGACTCCCTGGGGTGAGGAGGAAAGATGAGAAGAATCTAAATAATCCCATCAAACATGGTGCATCCCACAGCTTAATTAGCATTGTGTAAATGCAGCACAAAGGAGAATTAAAATTTCAGTGGTATTCACCACAAATATACAAAATATGCTTTGCAGTAATCATGTCAAATGTACATGGCTACAAAAACAACATTTATCACAAGTGTTGTTCGGTCGTCTCGCTGTTTTTTCCAGTTTTTTTAAATATAAACCATAAAACCAGGATAAATCTTATCAGATAATAGGATTTATCAGAGTTGTTTTAACAAGGTATATGTTAATGTGTTTTGACCCATATACAGCTATTTTATTTTTCATATCTTTTAGCCTATTAAATTAGTTTGTTCACCAGGTTATCTGTGCAGGATATAGTTCACATTCAGATGTTGGAATTTCATAATTGTAGTTGAGCAGGTGCAAATAATTTACTCCTCACCACAGCTCACACTAAAGCAGGGTGAAAAACACTTAATATGGGGTGTCTAAACTTTTGAGGACCACTGTAAAACAATGAATATCCACTAGTTTCAGACAGCAGTACATTTAGCTATGGGGTTCAATGTTATTTTGAAAAGTAAATATTGTAATATTTATCACAACCTTTGGTCAGATTAAGGATGTAGACGCTTTTGCACATGGCCAGCTAATAGCTAGGATTATATATCTTTGGAAATATCCATGCAATAGTGCATCAGTATTTCCATTTTTGTGGCTCTTTGGTTATCGAGTAGTATGTAATGTAATTCCAGGAGGAATTTTATCGACTGATGCCTGTGAATGCAGAGACGAATCCCCTTCCTTTAACACACTCCTTTAGAGGAACGACAGGGTCATACCAGGCTGAGGAATGAGTTCAGTTGCAAGTCTGTTCTTGGCGGATATCAGGCAATACTGATAACGTCACGCAGCAAGAGAAGAGTTTTCAGGATGCATGGGAAACACTGATGACAAGACACGGCAGCTCTCAGACCGCAGCAAAAACCAGTGTTTCATTTGAACTAAGTAAGGATGACGAACTTTGTAGAGTTAAAATCCTATAAAACCTGAGGATTAAAGTGTTTTTAATGCATAATAACTAATAACTTCTTATCATATGTCAAAATTCAAACAGATCAGTAAACATGGAAACATTTTCACTTCCATTGAATGTCGAACTGTCTCAGTTAAACTACAAATAGCGAGAGACTACATTACATCCAGCACATTTGTCATTAAATCTCTTTTCAAATTTATAGTTTGTTATTTCATGTTAAAAAGAGTCAGTCTGGGAAGAATGACTCTGAAGTGGCAAATAATTACTGGTAGAGATTAGAGATTTAATTAATTAACTAATTCATAATACCCAAGTAGACTTAATTAAACAAAGGGGAGGCAATAAATTCAAAGAGAAATTCTAGAAGACCTCTGGAGTAAGATTTGTGAATAGTAGATGTTACAAAAAAAGAAAAAGAATGAACGTTTCTTCTAGACAATGTAATATCCTATATATGACTCTAAAACACATAGGTTTGTTGATTTCTTATTGTATTTAGGTCATAGAAGTTGTTTTTTCTTTGTAGTTCAACAAATGCCTGATGCGTTTCTGTTACTCCATCAATTTGTAGATTGCTTTACCATAGTTGTGTTGAAGTAAGCAGGTATTGGAGATTGGTTGAACAGTTGCAGCGTTCGAGTCACATCCGTCAGGACAGGAATACTGCCGAACTTCAGCCGTGAGATGGGAACATAAACAATGGGTCCCTCTCCAATACATGACAGGATAACCTCCTGGAACAAAACAGTAAACAGGAAGTTTTGATAATTTATATGCATATCTCACAAATGAAAGAACCTGCAGTAGGTGTGTCATTTCTGAAGAAACTCACTGACCAGAGGCTGCTGAAGGCTGCCAAACACCGCAATACGTAGAGAGTTCTGGATGTTTCCAACAGCGTGAGCCAACACGGACACAGAAATCTCCACTGAGCTACCAGAAGGAAGAACTCCTCTGGGCTGCTTGCATTTGAAGAGAAGTGTTTTACTATCCTCAATTTCCTGAAAAAGTGTAAAAAAAAACAAGGAAAAAAACAGGGGATAATCCTTGTTAAACTATTCATTCCAACACAGGTGCATTTAGCTAACTGTTTCTTTAAAAAACGTTATGGCGGGGGGCGCTAGTGAGCACCGCATGGAGTAGACATGTTTTATTTGGCTCCTTACCACTTAAAAGTAATTCCTTATTTACATTGATATTTTACTCATATTTCGGTTCCCCCGTACTTTGATCAACTCTTTTGACATTGAAGATGTCTAAACCCAAGGCGGATAAAGGTAAGAAGCAAGAGAAGACTTCAGAGACTGGGCAACACGTGCTGTAGCTAGGTACAACTGTGACAGAAGCTGAACCAGTATGTGAGCATGATACGAGATCTTCTACCATCCTTGCTGCAAGATGCTGGCAGAGAAAGAAGCTCTTCGCGCAAAAATTATTGATCTTGAGGCCCGTTCCAGGCGGCAGAATATTAAAATCATCGTGTTGCCGGAAAAGATCGAGGGTGGAAGTCAAAGAGAGTTTCTGATGAAGTTCATCCAAGAACTGCTTGGTGCCGATCATTTTCACACACAGCTGGAAGTGGACCGTGCGCATCGGCTGGGAAGCAAGCTGTATGGTGACGATGCGCGACCGTGAGCAATGATAGCACAAATTCACTACTTCCATGTGAAGGAGACGATTCTACGACTGGCCCGTCAGGAGTTCCCACTCCGTCACAAGGATAAGCCGATCTACCTTCCCCGATTACCCAGCGGAGGTGATGAGGCAGCGGCAGGGTTTTGACAGTGTGAAGAAGCGGCTGCAGGATGCTGGAGCGAGGTGCGGTGTCCTGTATCCGTCAAGTTTATGTGTCACCATTGGCTCCACAGATAAGACGTTCTCCTCTCCGCGGGATGTAGAGATGGTCTTTACAGAAACTTTACAGTCACTGAGCATCTGGAAGTTGGAGACTGCAGTATGTGCTTTATGTTTAGGTTCATTGGGGACCGGAATTGCTTATATATCAGTTTGATGTTTGTGCAATAATCTAAGTTTGTTAATTGGAGTGGGTAAGGAGTCTTTTTCTAGAGACTGTTTGGTATTTGTATGGCCCATACGGCCCGGCTTCCTCTATCTGGCTATGTGGTTTTTTTTTATTCTCACTTTGTTTGGGAAAGTGGGATGGGGGTAATTGTTTCATTATTTTTGTTGTTGTTGTTTCTTCTTGTTCCAAAAATATTTTACGTGTTTCAATACACCGTCAGGCTAACTCTTGATTGCACTGAGGCCATTCTGTTAAAAAATTCCTGTGTGTCATAAAACATCATTACAAAGCGGTGGCATAACTTTAACCGATTGGAATGTCAAGGGTTTAGGGCATGTCCTAAAAAGGACTAAAGTATTCCTTCACTTAAAGTCCTAATCAGCGGACATTGTATACCTTCAAGAAATACACATAAGACCAGGCTGGGAGGGGTTACTCAGATGCATTTGGAAAAACCAAATTTTTCAGTCCACCTTTTCAGGTAAAGCTCGAGGGGTGGCAATTCTGATTCGTAGAACAGTTCCATTTAGACGCATTTCTACTGTTACTGACCCAAATGGCGGATTTATATTGGTAAGGGGCTATTTATATTCCTTTCATGTCACACTTCTTAATGTTTATGGTCCTAATTTTGATGACCCAGGATTCTTTAGAATATTTGATTTGCCTCCTGACCTGGCTGATACACATCTAATTTTGGGAGGGGGTTTTAACTGCGTGCTTGACTCCTACCTGGATAGGTCAGCTCAAACAAAACAAAACCCTCCTCCTCGTATGTGGTTTTGAACACTCTCATTACCTCAACAAATCTAGTTGATGTCTGGAGACTGCAGTATCCGGTGGAGAGGGACTATTTCTTTTTTTTAAATATGCATAAGTCCTGTTCAAGAATAGATTATTTTGTACTTGATTCTAAATTAATATCTAATGTAATATCTTCCAAATACCATACACTTTCAATCTCGGAACATTCTCCTGTCTCACTGACTCTCAATCTTTAACATAAGGAACAACAATATTTCTGCCGCTTTTTTTATTCTTAAGACGACAAAATTTCATAATTTTTAGACACCAACGATACAAAAGATGTTACAGATCCCACTTTATGGGAAACCTTTAAAGTTGTGATCAGGGGCCACATTATTTCTTTTGAAAAGTTCCTGAAAAATAAAAGGCGGAAACGCCTCGCAATAATCGAGACTGAAGCAAAAGGAAATATCTTAAACTGGCTCAAAGATCTAAACCTTCCGAAGATCAGCGAAGCCATACAACAGGCTCTCAACACAGACATCACTGTGGAAGAGATTGTTGATGTAATCAAATAATTTCCCAATGCCAAAGCCCCAGGTCCAGATGGGTTTGGATCTGAGCTCTATAAAAGATATACCAAGGAGATTGCTCCTCTGCTCCATAGGATGTTCACTCACTCTCTCGATTTAGGTAAACTTCCTCCTACTATGTATGAAGCTAATATAAGATTACTACATAAAGAAGGGAGGGAGGAGACAGAGATTTTTTCATATCGTCCTATTTCATTATTAAATTCTGACATTAAAATATTCGCTAAAGTACTGGCAAAAAGTCTAAATAAACATATTTCTAAAATTGTTCACCTGAACCAGACAGGCTTTGACCCTAAAATGTTTTCATTTTTTAATATCAGACGGTTAATGAACATTATGTATCATAACTATGACAGTAAGTTTAAGGGTGCATTTCTTTGCTTGGATGCTGAGAAGGCATTTGACCAATTTGAGTGGCCTTACATCCTGACTGTACTTGGGGAATTTGGGTTTGGCAGTAAATTTGTGTCTTGGATTAAAACAATGTATGCTCAACCATCTGCCTCTGTCCTCACAAACCAGGACAAGTCAGAGCCCTTTCTACTACAGCGGGGAACCCATCAGGGTTGCCCCCTTAGTCCTCTGCTTTTTGTGGTCGCTATTGAGCCCCTCGCCATTAGTATTAGAAAACATTCCTTAATCAAACCAATTCAATTGGGAAACATTGACCATCACATTGCATCATTGTATGCTGATGATGTTGTTGCTTTTGTATCACATCCTGAGCAGTCAGTGCCAATTCTACTACACCTTATTCAGTCATTTGGTGAAATTTCAGGATATACTATTAATTGGCACTAAACTAAAATAAAAATGTTATAGCTAGAAACCCTTACATCTAAACATTGTGCCATCAGTGAAAACACCAACCTAAAAGCTTCCAGGTTCAATTGAGAACATCCCACTTTGATGTAAACTCAGTTATGGGTGTAAAAAAGACTCAAAGTAAAGTCAGAGAACCAAGAGTACCAAGATGTTTTAGGACATAATGAGACATCTCTAATTCCTTCAGGCATTGAGTCAGAGAGCAAAACTTTTAACAGATCACAGGAAGGCTGGAAAAAGTACAGCAAGCCCACTCTGTGTTAGGTGTTTAACTCATCTCTGTCTTTCAGCATGCTGGATTTGGAGGTGTTCGCAGCTTTTCAAAAATCTCAAAGTTTTGGAAAGGATCCACAATTTCTAGAACAGGCAAACAGAGACCGCTGTTTTAACATCACTAGCTGTGCTTACAGAAATAACTATACTAATTACTAATACACTAAGCTAAAGCCAGTTTGTTCTGTTTACCAAAAAAGAATTTGTATAAAAACCATTAGTAAATATCCTTTATAGTCCAACTCCTCACTTTCATACTTGTTCTGACCTTGTCTATTATCCTGATATAAACAAATGATGAGTCCTCAAAACAGAAATGTAATCATGAATGAAACCTGCTTTATCAAACATACTTGGTGAGTCTGATTTCTCAGATAAATAACACTGTTCTTGCACATGGCAACTTAACCACTAGGCTTAAATGTATCTTTGGAAATATCCCTGCAATCACCCATCTGTAGCTCGCCAATTTGTATTTCAAAAATTGCTGAGAGATATCGATCAATGTTGCCCTTGATACTATGCTGATTTGAGAAATAAATAAAAATAAATGTAGTATGTTAAACGGTACAACAATCCCTTAAAATAATAGGGCACACTCCATAGATGCAAATGTGTATATCTTGTTTATATTACACTAGCAATCAAAGACAGCTATAACAAGTTGCCATGTCAAACATCTAACCGAATATAATTTTATGCACACTTAAGTCTTTTTGTTTTACAATGCACAATAAAAATTAATCCTAATTACAATTCTTATTACTTTGGTTCTGTATAGTTTAGCTTTACCTGATCAAGCACACCATAACAGGCAGGAAGATTGCTATAGTTGATTAGCTGCACATTCTGTGCATAAGGAAGATCCAGGTAACATCTTTGGAAGTCCAGAACTGCAGATTTGATCCTAATCTCAGGTACAACACAACTGTCAAAAGAGAAAAGTTGGAGAAAAATGAAGAGATCAGAGGAAATACATCTGAAAAATATTTGCAATAAAATTCAATTATTTTCAATAAATGTTTCCTAAAATCAGATCATTTTGTCCTATTATTATGTTGCATGGTACATTACAGCTTTATAAAAATTAACTGCTATAATTATGTCACAGGTTTTGTTTAATGTGTAGGATTCTCTTTTCTAACTCTGACTTCAGCCATTACTTTTTTACTACAAACAAAAAAGCACAGAATAAAAGGGCACCACACACATTCCCTTGTTTGGCCATTTAAAAAAAAATAAAATAAAATTCATATGTAAAAATGCGTAAGGAAACAGAATACCATAAACAGCTTTATTTTTGATAAAGTTAACTACCTCAAGGTGATAGAAAAAGTGAAAATATCTACTTGAGTCCTAATTTTAGCGAGCATGTTTCAGTTGTCAGTGTTGAACCTGTCTAACCTGGCATTAAGAGGCAGAATCATCACTTCTTCTCCGACACCTTCAATATCTACTGCCAGAGCCAGCTCGTATTTCTTCACTGTGTTAGAGCACAGGGTCACCTGAAAACACAATTCAAACATGGAAGACAAAAGAACAAGTTTACAGCTATTTGATCCAGAAGTTCCCTTTCAAGAAAGATAACAATTTTTTTATTCTTACGGTAAATTAATTTTGAGAGAAGATGACCAAACATCAAAATAATATTTGAAGAAAACTAATTTAGTAAAACGTCAACATAAATATTTATTACAAATGTAACAGTGTCTTATTTAGTACAAAGTAGAGACTATTATTGTCTGGCTAAGAGAGGAAACTGACAAAACCAGCAAATTAACACTTTATAATTTACTCTACATTATGTGAGAATCAATGAATAATGTGTGTATCAGCATTGTTCAACAATCTGAAATCAAACAAATATTTTTTGTACTATCATTATAATAATAATTATTTTGTCTTGCTAATTAATTGTACAGGGTGGCACTTTCCCCCTTCACTCATTCTCTCACTCCCCTTTAATATATCATGAATTAAAAAAATATACATACTGGATCAAATGCAGTTTAGAAACAAGTTAAAAAACATATCCCCCTTATAGTTCCACACATTCAGTTAAAAAAACTGGGCAAGTTGACCACTTGCCAAAAAAAAATATCCCAAAAAAGAGAGAGTAATATAATGATTACCTTAATAATTTAAACCAAATTTCTTAAGTGGGGATTATCCATCTATAGGTCAATTCATCAGGGCACGGTCACTGAAGTTTAGGCAAAGAGCCTCAGACCTATCTCCTACCAGCAACCTGGTCCAGCTCCTACAGGGGAATCCCAAGGCGTCCCAAGGCTAGCTGATAAAATGGTCCCTGCAGAATGTGTTGCGGCTGTCTCCAGGAATTCTCCAGAGGTAACCTGCCAGGAATACCTCACCAGGGAGTCATCCTAACCAGATCCCACTTCAACTGGCTACTCTCGAACTGGAGGAGCAGCTGCTCTACTCCAAGACCCATCCAGTTGAACGAGCTTCTTACATTTTATCTACGAGCTCAGATACATTGTGGCAGCAAACTTATTTCGGGTGGTTGTATCATAGATGAGAGTAGGGACATAGAGAAACTGGTAAATCTGGTAAATTTTGACTAAGCCCTGTGTTCTGTGTGGTCTTTTACTTAAAAAAGATTCTCATCCAGTACCTGAAGATGGCTTCCTGACTCAAGACATGGTTTCAAATTTGGAGGAACTGACTTTCATCCCGACTGCTTCACACTTAGCTGCTAACTGCAAACTGCGAAAGCTGCAGATCAATGTATGATTATGCAAACAGGAGAAGAAAAACTACAAAAAGCAGAAACCCAATCCCAATTGCTATGCCACCAAACCAAATCCTCTCAACGCCTAGATATTTTGTTTGTAAGAGTTCTGAATGAAATCCGTAAAAACTTTTGATGGAGTCCAACTCTCTGGAAACCAAATAAACACCGGAAATGAGCCTGACTTACTGCTGGCAAGGCAGACTGAACATATAGGCTTAACCCATGAAGGAGTATGTCAATCCTATGCAGTGTCATTGTAACTGTACCTTAATGCTGACATCAGACATGGCATCCACAGTGCCAGCTGCAGGACTAATTGTGAACTCCACCGGCCGAAGACGACGATCACGAGGTGTATTCCCCTTCCAGTTCACCAGGGATAAATCAGAAACCTGTTTGGCGGTGCTAACACTAGGAGAGCCTAACCCGTCCCCCATGACATGCAAAGCAAAGGTCAAAGGTACGAAGGCTGTGTTGAAAAGGGTACATGTCTGCGTTGCTGGAAAACCTAAAGAAAGAAACATTTTATAAAACAAAACTAATGAAGCCTGGGTACCTGAAGGAAAATTCGAGACAAAACTTACCAAAAGCTACATCACCAAAATTCAGCTCATAGACATTAAAGTGGCACGTGGGGCCAATCACACAACCCCTAAAGCAAAGGGAAAAAAAATATTATAAGTAAACTTAAGCAAAAATATTTCTATAGCGCCATTTATATAAGTAAAAGTGACAACAAATTGTATAGTCTGGAACACTGAGGAAACTTTAAATAGTGGTTGTAATGTATTTAGACAGTTTGTTTACAGGGCATCCTCACCTGAAGGTTAAGGTAATAGGTTGAGGCTGTCCTCTGACAGTTAACAGAAAATCCTCAGAAAATTTTCCCAAGATCCGACTGTGAAAGGTGACTTCTACAGTCTGGTGGTTCCCAGGGGGAACAACGCCTTCCTCTGGATTAATGGAAAAACAGCGGCCAAATGTGGTTTCAGGGAGAGAAAACCTGAAAGGGGCATCAATCAGCCCTTTGTTTGTCATCTGGACCTAAAAAACAACAACACAAAAAAATTTTTACAAGAAACTTTTGATAGATACTGCATAATGCAAGACTACAACACGATCTGCTTGAGTGCAATAAAGTAGAAAAAGTCCTACTTTACTTAACTTGGATTGAGAACATGGTATATTAATTTTAAAACAGAGACCTGTGTAAAATGAGAGTACTTTGTACAAACATATTTTACTACAATTAAAGATTTGAGCTTTCTTACAAATTCTTCTTTGCAATTCGGCTAATACTGGATGAGAGCTATTGTGCACAGACAATCAAAAGTCTTACCACATATTTTCAATTTCATTTTATGCCTGAGCTTTGAGATGAACATTCTGACACATGAATATCCTGATT
>JAVLVB010000212.1:1294368-1326864 GCA_032876305.1 Orestias chungarensis | reverse complement strand
CTATGTAGACAATATACAAGTTTACATGTTCAGCAGAGTTTGCATATGTACAGAAAATATAAAACTAGTGTAAGATAAATAGTTAAGGTGCAGTTACAGTATTATATAGCATGTATAAAGTGCAGTGTGGCATGTAAACAACAGTAAACAGCAGTTTAGTTTTTGTTATTAATAAGTTTGATGGCATTTGGAAAAAAACAGTTACAGTGTCTGTTTGATTTTGTGTTCGGGGCTCTGTAGCGCCTGCAAGAGGGTAGAAGGTTAAAGAGTTTGTGACCAGGGTTTGAGGAGTCTGTGATAATATTTTCTGCCCGGTTTATGGTCCTAGCTTTCTTGGTATTTACAATCTATATGGCAGTCACCAAAATTAAGCATCTCATGTAAACCTTTTGGATAAAAAACAGATCTTTCAGGAAAATATAATGTGTGACACAAACTTTTATTTTTCCAATGTATAAAATTTTGATATGAAGCAGAACCTCTCCCACATACCCCTTTCTTTTTCTGTACCTTCCACTTCATCTTCTCCATCCTGCCATGACGCACTGATGTTATCAAGAGACACGACTTCTTGATAAGCCTCTCCAGTCACATGTATCGTACTGTTACTGTACTGGTTGTCCTTCACCTGCACTGTTAATGTCGTCTTAACACTCATAGATTTGTTGGAGCAAAAGCTGACCTCAAACCTCTTCTGTTCATTCACGTTAAGCCTTGCAGTAACTTTGTGGACAAGCTGCCCCTCTGGAGTAAAATGAAGGATGTTTGAAAGGAAATAGTTTTAGGTATTAAATTAAACATCCACGCAATAAATGTTAAACAAAAGAAAAATATGAAAAGAAAACAAGATGGAACTTTTAATCACAAGACAGTTTTTACCTGATGCTGATATTTTCTGGATACAGTTAATGGTGTCGTCAGGAGGAGGTTTGATTGTAAACATGCCATGTTTATCCACCATGTCAATCTGAACCTTTTCCAACAAATGCCCAAAAAAAAAGTATGTTCAGTTCTCTCCTGACTTTTTTTAGTCAACACACAAGTGTCACTGCTATTGCAAGTGTTTATTAAGTTATATTGTTGAAGCAAATAATAAATTTGAACAGAATTAGTTTCTTTAAAAAAAAGGCTTTTTTTTTTTTACTAACTGCATTCAGAGCACAAATCAGCTCTAGGTTGCATCAGCTATAGGTTGTATTATAGGTTTCACCAAATATACTTTGATAGCTTTGCTACCAAGAAGCAGGTTGAAGAGGGTTATTGTTCAATAATGTCCAGTAAGACATATTGTACAACACATTTTAGCTCAATTTCAAATAGGCAAAATAAAACAATGTATAACATATAGCCTGTCTATGTGATGTTATGAGCTTGTTGGATGAAGTGTGACTGTCAAACAAACCCACAATTTATGGGAAAATAAATATGAATAAATAGACCAGGCTTTAGGGTATTCACCAACATTTGTTAATGGTTATTTGGAAATAGATTTGAGAGCGTCACATAAATGTAACCTTCAAGTTTTCCTGAAATATTATTTAAGCAATCAGACCAAAGCAATTTTTATCTGAGTACTGCCAAATTGTCTCATTGTGAAAATGTGTTATTTTAATGGTATTTCAGTTTTAGTAGTAGTCTGCAGAGATATTTATTTGTCTTATTATATCTCAAAAGTTTGTTAATTGGTAGTTTTATCCCTTTAAAGACATTCATGATGAGGAGTTTAACACACCTGTTAAAACCTGTTGAATGTCATATAAATGAACAGCTATTGTTAACGCTGAAACTGATATCAGGGTATATACAGAGATCCTTAAGTTGTATTTACTACCTTTTTTACTACCTTCAAAATATTTTTTACTACCAGCACGAAGCAACAACTATACCGGCGTAGTGACAGACAGATATGAAGAAGAGAAAGACGGAGTGACAGAGGATACGAGTGTAGAGCAAGCAAATGAGCTACAATTAAGTGAGATAACAAATGGTCATGTTTGATCTTGGATACATAACAGCAAATCAGCAGCAGACAGAAATATTTAACAACACAATAACTTAATAGAATAATGCCAAATTGCAAAAAAAAGCTATTATAACATTTGAGAGCCATCTATGTCTATGCTAGCAAATGGTAGTGTTAATGTGTTGTTGCTCTACTGTAGAAATGGTTTTGTAACTTCTCCCAAATGCTCTACTTCTCCTGAAGTACCAGCAGGACTGGTGTAATCACCATCACCACCTTTGAATAGCAAACATATGTTTACAATATGCTTACAGTTTTTCCATAAACTGTATTTCATACAGTAAAATTATGTAGCCTGTCTCACTGATTTGGCCTTGTACTCATATACATGATAATGATAAGATTATATCCGATTAGCTGGTCAGATAGTAAATAATAATAATACCAATAAAGTGGCGCGTAAATCAGTGATTTTAACTTCCCAGTGCTTATCTTAATTTCAAGGCTAAACCTATATAGGATCCATAATTACACTGTAGACTGAATGTGTGCAGCCTCAAGTCCCTTTAGGTTAGGGGTCTCCGTTTAAACTTTAATCAAAAAAAAATGTTGGTACAAATATATTATTAAACTTAAAATATATATATATTTAACTGTGTGGGTGTTTGTTTTGGTTTTTATATCTTACTTGTAATCTTTATTTTAATGGCAACAAGGGGGGACTGAATAAACAAATCTATTACTTTTCTGCATTTTGCCGCGTCCTCCTCCAGCGCCTTTCTCTTTTTGTCTCTGTGTTACTTTTACCCCGTCAGGAGACCCGAGTCGCTTCTCAATTCTTGCACAGCTAGCTTGTTGCGCGAGCTGCGGTCAACAGACACACGCCAGGCCCTTCTTACACACCTGTGTGGTTGACACGGACGCTTGGGGCGGGTCTTAATCGAAATAAACCAATCATCTTTCCCTCCTCCTTGTCCCAGGACTGGTCTGTCTATCTGATATTTGCACTGCCAGCATACTTTTGTTTTTCTTTTTTCTTTTTTTCACAGACACGCAGGCGAGCAGGCCAATATTAGGCCGGCGCTTCGGGAATACTCCCGGTTCTCCCTATGGCCAGTCTGGGCCTAATTTCTGCCCTCATCCTCAAAATGTAAACCGCCTAATCTGGCAACAGTTGCTGTACCCAGATTGATTAAGAGCCCTCGAGGTAGTCTAAACGTAGTTGCACCATAAAAATAAATACATCCGTGCAAGTAATTAAAGGAGATATGCCTGCATGTTACAGAGTTTACACAGAATAAATTCTCATAGCCGCAGTTGGGCTAACACATTTACTACCTCATCAGATGAGTTTTACTACTTTTTGCTACTTTTTAAAGGCTTTAATTTGGCCTATTTTTTTTAAATCACCTTTACTACCTTTTAAAAACCCGCAGACACCCTGGATATGTCAACGGTCGTCAGGTCTCAAGACCTGCTGAAAAACTGTTAAGACTGGCATTACTGATATAAGGTTTCCGGGTGTAATTCCCAAATGTTACTGTAATAGTAGGAAATAAATATTTACTCAGATTGTTATATATTTCCATTTTGTACAACACTATACCACTTGTCTTATTTTACATGTTTTCTAAAAGTCTCTAACAGGGGTGTCAATGAGAACGGAGGGCACTATATGGAGAGATAATATGGTCGATCATTGCTTTTTGGTAATACAACAATTTCAAAAAATCCATACAACAAAAGTAGGACGTCTGTCCAGAGTAAAAAAACATTAAAAAAAATATTGTAAGATTTTTTTACCAACCTGAGCTACAACATTTCCATCATTGAAAAGCACCAAAGGTAAAGTACATCTTCTGCCCACCAAAGCCCGTCCGAACTGTATCACTGGGTCTCCCTTACTGTTTCCTACAGCTGGACACCAAGCAGTGACACTGGGCAGAGTCCCCTCTCCAGTTAGCTGGAACTCCTGGGTTTGGTTCATTAATGTAAGTTTTGATCTAAAAATAGCAAAAGAAAGCAAGCTTCACAAAATGTCTTTGGCAAAGGATGTAGGATTATAGCACAACTACTCTCACTGCACAGTTTAATGGGGGCATAAACCTCACTTGCAGAGGCTCTTTGTTGTAGCTTCAAACACTGCACTGTATGGCCGCTTTGACAGTGGTGTGAAAGTGACCACAACATAAGCATGTGACTGGTTGGATATGTTCAGGGTTGTTGTAGACAAGTCAAATACCTCCAACCATCGTGATATCTGAAAGCAAACGTATAATGTTTTTATTTTTTATCTCAAATCGCATAGCTAACAGACAGCTTTAAAAGCCTCACCTTAGTTCCACCATATTTAATTGTCAAGTTAAGCGTGCAAGGGACCTTGCTCTTGTTGGCGAGTTTGAAGCGGGCTTTAGCGGTTTGTCCTACTAGAACTTTGTTGAAGATAAATTTTCGCTCGTCTAGGACAAAAATACTTTCAGCATTGCAGAACTGCTCAGAGGACAGCTGGCTGCTTTACTGACACAGGTAGTGTTCTTCAAAGACAAACTCTGGGTCTAAAACAATACCTGTACAAAGGGAAAGGAAAAGAACTCTAAGAAAAACTTGTTGAACCTTTTAGCTTTAGGGACATTTTTGTTTCCAACTTCTTTTGCTTGACTTAAAATGTCTAGTTTACAACAGCTCCAAGGCATTCACAATTTTGCTCCTTAATTGGGCAAGCTGAGGTTTAGTTTTGTATGTTATTACACTTTTTTTTTTTGTTTATTATAAATGTTTTATATTTTTACCTAACTCTCTTCTTAGATACATCCTGATGGTTTTCTAATTTATTTATACAATGTAAAGGGAAATTTCTGCTCACAACTAACCCACCACAGCTCATGAATACTACTCTCTGATGTATATAGTCTACCAAGCTTTCTTTTTGCTGTTTGCCAGTTTATTATGAAAACATTTTCTGTCTGTCCTACACTTGAGGTTAATAACTTTTCAGCTGAAAGAGCTATTGTTACCATAGAGTAATCCCTCTAGTGACAATGCAATTGTTTTACAGATTTCTTCCTAACCCAAAATCTATTGCAATTTATGGCTGAGTGACCATATTTGTAAAGTGTTTGGCTGAAAATACATCTTCATTGAGTGGTGAATCTCCAGAGATGCTCATTCAACATCTAATCGCGTTTCTCACAACCTGGATGGTATGCATTTTTGGATATATATGTATATATATAGTTTTGAAGGTATGTTTTTACATTGTGAAACACACTTCTCTCACCTGGTTTGGAAACTTCAGCAAACAGTCTATATAGGATACCGTCAGGCTGATCTGAGGGGTCACGTCCACTGATGTCAATAAGCAGACCCTGGGTCCACGTGCCAAGCTGTTCACCCAGGCAGACCACCGTTATCTGCTGCTGAGTCCCAGGCTGTACATTTCCAGTGCAGGGAGAGACTGAGAAAATGCCCAAGTTAAGGCCAGTCTGTAAAATGGGAGAATTTGTATATGGGAGAATTTGAAAAGACAAGAGAGTTGGTGAGCAAAAACAATTAGAGAAACAACAAAAACTAACAGAAAATAGCAATCCCTAATCATGATCATGGTAGTACACAAAACATGTTCAAAAAAGAACAAAATACATCTAATGTACAAATTAGGCAAATCAATTAATGGCTATAAAGGAAAAACTGGCAGCAATTCCTTACTTTTTGGGTATTTGGTTCCCTGTGAGGAGGATCTTGTCTTGTTTCGACAGTGGCACTAGTGGACTTTGCTGAAGCGCTCTCTCTAGGTAGCATCCTACCTCTTCCTCTAAATTCAGAATTAAAGACAAGACTATTTAATTAAAACATTGAAATCGGTTTCAGGTAGAACTAGAAGGGAAAGCATTTCTACTGAACAACTTGTTCATATCAAGATTAAGATATATTGAAGGTTTTAATTGCAAATAAGTCTCGTCACAACTGGTCAAACATTTTCAACACTTCATCTTATTCTAAAAATGCAATAAAAAAACACATAAAACTATTTTGATGAGATATACATCAGTACTAAAGCCTCAGAAATTGCATGTATGTTGTATTTGGAAATGTCAACATTTTGTTTATTTGCATTCTATAATTTACCATTGAATATATTAGAATAAGAACTAATTATAATAACTAGTTAAAATATTTACTACTATTCAAAGGCTTTTCTTGAATGTGAATTAAAATATAAAATCTATATTCCTACCCTGGCCTTGCTTGATTACCAATTTCAGAGATTATGCGACTGAGGGTGAAATGTATTGGAAAGAGTCCGTTGTTTTCTATTGTGAAGTTCTGTGTTTTGTCGGTGCCATAAACTAGTGGACCAAAGTCAATGTCACACGCGGGCGTTATCTTGTATCTAAAGAGACAAAAGACAAAATGTGATCATTTTCATTATAAAACAATGTTTCTGTACCATAGGAAAATGTATATTAAAGATGACGGTAACCTGGAGAAAGCAGACTGCAGTGAAATCTTGATGTCTATGGTGGCTAGGATTTCTCCTCCTTTTATATTGGGTTCAATCACCTGGGGAGGATTATGTTGCTTATTAACTGAGGAAATTGATTCTTTAGATAAGACAACACAACTCGCATCCTCAAGAGCCACTTTCCAAAAGGTTTAGCTGGATTCTGCTCCAACATGCCTAAGTCCATGGGCTGATTTGTTAGTGAAGTTCTAGAGAGGTCTGTTACTACACCATAAATTTAAGTTGTGCATTTAAACGTTTCCAGATCTTGGACTGGGCTTTAACACCCCTGCTTCAGACAAAACAAGGTATAGACTTGTTTCTAATTTAATTAAACCTGGATTCGAAAAAAAATACATGTTTAAACCTTTAAGGTGATTAAAACTTTACATAATTATTTTATTTATTTTGTTGCAGAAAACCACAAAAGCAATATCAGTCACTTTATCTTAAATACAAAACCAAATCGAATTACAGTGTTGTTCAGACGTTCATATGTAATCATTATTAAAATAAATCCCGATCGTATTGCAAGTAAATTAACTACAATAAAGTTTAACAAAGAAGCATTCGATAGAAAAGTTTAAAATATTTTTTTTTAATTCACACAAAGCCAAATTATATATTTACTTTCAAATATATATATTTTAAACATAGTCCAAATGATTACAGTTAAGCTTAGGAGAGGGATTTCCAGTAGCTCAAAGGAATTTCGTATTATTCACTTTAAAACCAGATTTGTTGCGTGTTTGGGACCATGTTTGTTGAAAATGAATTGTTCATCAATGCACTAGGTTTATTCCTCCAATTTAGATAATAAATTGGAGGAATACCTCCTCATTTCTCCTCATTTCCCATCGAATAAAATTCGATGGGAAATGAGGAGAGGTTTTTCACCATGACCTCTGCTTTAGCCTCAGAGTTAAAAGGAAGACAAGGCCCAAGCTCGAGGACAGATGGACAGAACTCGAGCTGAGCTTCTTCAGCCCGACCCTCAGCTGTGATAAAGTCCTGCTGAGTGCTGTCAGATACGTGGACCACCAGTCGCCTGCTGTATGAACACTGGGGAACAGAAATAGTTTCACAACTATAGTCATATCAAAGTTGTTAAAGGAAGTTTAGCTTGTAAGATATTCGGTTTTATGCAGAAAGATGATCTAATATTATTAAAATGTCTACCCCCTCAACAGGGCTGAACTTGATGTAAACATTCACACTCTCTTCGGGGAACAGCACACCAGAGCAGGGAATCATCTGGAATACGGTTCGAGTCACCCGTTGCCCCTATAAGAATATTTTAAGTTTATAAAAAGACAAAAGGTCATCGTTCCTGTACCAGAAAAAATATCCTGTAATATTTCATACATCACAAAAATGTTTTAGAAACAGGAATGTTACCAAGTAAAAATAAATGTTATTACTGTGCAACATTAGTGGGAAAATATTTAAAAATATTTTAAAAAAAAACCTCATTAAAGTCATACCTTTTTTAGAGGTTTCACCTCCTCAGCCATGCTCCAATGACATGGCACAGGTTCACAATTTTGCAGCTGTATTGTTTGAATCTGTGCAAAAATATTGTCAAACATGATTAGCAGGTTTTCTAAAATGTTTGAGATCTACTTATAATAATTTACTTGGTGCGTAAGAGTTAAACCGGAGCCCTACACTCAATCAGGTGAGGACAATTATCAGTTAAACATATGCAGTGTCAAGGCTGCTGTGCCTCTGAGGGTGTGGGCTCCCTCATCCTGATTGTCAACTAAACAATCACAAGACGGCAACATACTGATGCTACATGTAGTTATCTCATTAGTGCTTCATAATTGATATGAAACACATTCTGTAGTTAAGATTTTAAACTTTCAATTTAATATTGTAATTTCTAAAAGCAAATCATGTTGAAATCCACTTTTACTAAAACATTTTTACAAACAGAAATCTGAAAAGAGGCATTCATTTCTTCCCAGCCCAATTTGGAGTGAAAACCCCGAAACAAAATCTGGCACAAACAATTTCCAAGGAAATATATAAAAGTATATGGTTATAATGTAACAAAATGCATTTGCACTGTATGTCATTCTAAATATTTGCTCTCAAAATATCAAAACCAATCTGTGGGAGAATCAATATTGTTTTACCTGACACATGCCACATTGCACTGTGTCAAAGAGCAACATGTCTTTTGAGACCGTGACAGCTGGCATGATGATGACTGCACACAGCTGAAGCTGCACCACTGGACCATCTGTGAGCTTTAACACCAACCAAAAACAAATTATGTTAGCAATCTGTTAATGGTTGGCAAAATCGGTACATAGAAGAAAATCAATTATATAATCATATCAATTGGGACTTTTTGAGCATGCGTGAACATGTCTGTGAGCACCTGTATTGGCACAATGACGCGTGTCTGCCCTGTCATTCCGTTGGAAGACTGGTAATCAAAATGAATTGTAAAAGTCAGGGTTTCACCAGAAGGAAGGTTCTCCACGCTGTCAAATTCTGCTGTGAAACCTGTTAAGGACAATGTTAAAAATCACTTACACTTCTACTTATTTTACAGTCCAACCATGCCTGTTCTACCTGTGCCTGTTAGATGTTTGCAGTGGACATAGAAGGACACGGGTATGGGTCCACTATTTATGATGTTCACCGTCTGACTGAAGACTTTACCTGGAATCACAAGGCCAAAATCGAGCACATAGCTTGGAAGCTTGAATCTGGCAAAAGAGCAAAGCTTATTGAACATTGTTAATGACTGAGCTTGATTTCTTCAATGTAATTATAAACAAACAAGTAATCAAATAATTCACATCAAAATTTTAACCTAAGTTGTTTTCATTAATTTTTGTGGTTATTGACATTAGCAACTGAAAGTAAACAATTTAAGATAAATCTACATCAGGATCTTTAAAATCTAAGGGTTCTTGTTTGAACTTACTTGCTAAGACTCTGCCACAGTGATGAAGAACCATGTGATTCACTAAGTCCCAGCAGCCTATCAGGAACACTTAGGGCATTATTTTTCACCAGCAGTCTCTCAACTTCCATGTAGATAAGCGCTTCATACTACAGGTAGTAGGTAAAAAAAATAAAAATAAAACAATAAAGAAGAGCAAGACATTATATATATATATATATATATATATGTAGCTCATCAAAACTGAAACCACTATTATGTAAACATTCGCATAAAACTGCATGAATTTGATAAATGTTCCACAAACGCAAAACTGCAGACTGATATGACCACCTTTAGTAGGTGTTCAAAACTGTGACTAAAAGATCTGTACCTATGATAGATGGATTGGTGTAAATATTACATTGTTATTGTTTTAATTCTAATTCCAGTTCTATAGAAGGGTGTTGAAAATGATCATAATTGCTATAACACTTGGAACATTGCCTCTGGTTTGTTCAATGTTAATGCTATGTCCATATCAAATAAACAACTGTATATCTAATGTGGTTTTGCTCACCATTGGCCCATAATCAGCCTGTTCTTTAGCCCCATCACCAACATCGATGACATCTTTCAGCTCCAGTCGGCCATTCTGTGCCTTCACAGATGCTTGTGCCTCCTGCACCACATCTCTGTAGCACTCTGCTACTGCAAGAGAACCACACAATAACATGACAGATGGCCATTTGACTTGAGTATATTTGAATAATGATGTATAAAGTTAACACAGCAGCAGTACTGGGGAAGTGTAATTTACTCTGAGTTTATAAGGCTCGTCAAAGGATAAGATGCCTTTCCTTTGACTAAATCTATGAATATCTGAACACAGGTATGAACATACACAAGCTTTGTGGCAAATTCAGTCGGATTCTTGGGAACACTCCCACCCCAGTCAGAATGATCTCTTGTGGTGGCAAGAATGCAACCTGAAGCTGAAACCGCTTCTCAAACACATCAGGGATGCCAGGGAGGTAAAGCACACGCAGGTGCATCTCAGAACCAGCACCAATAAAACCCTAGCAAAAGAAATAGACTGTTAAATTATAAGCTAAAAGCACACCTTCAAAAATTTACTGACAACTGTTTACAATAATTGACTCACCACAGCTGGAACAACTATGGGCCAGCCAGGTCTGACTTTTGGTCTCTCCTCTTGTTTAGCAATTTTTTTTTAGTGTTGGGTATCTCCATATTTGTCAGTGACCTCAATCAGTCCTCCCCTCCCTTTATCAACCCCTTCATTCTCCTTTGCAACTGGAAGGTATGTGACGCTGAAGTCAAAGTCCACTTTGCCAGTATTCCGAACACACATCTCAACTTCCCCCACATGGTGGAAAAGCTATAAGAAACAGAAAGGACGTGAAGAATCAAGAAACAAGACCATTGCACCTCATTTTATATAGAAAACACACACTCACGAAAAGCCAACCAGAGGAAGGTCAAATGTTTTTTTGTTTTTTTTGTTTTGTTTTTTGTGGGTTCTAAGAACAAATAAATTGAAACGAATTTAATAAAAATAATTGTTTTGATATCACTTTAACAAATCGGTCTGTTACAGATACTGCTTAGCTTTTAAATAATTAGGAACTTTGGAAATAAAATTTTAAAAAACAGAGTGAAAAAGAATAAAAGGATTAAGAATCCTGAACTGACAGGAAGGTTGGATGAATGTTCTGCTGAATAGCTGAATAGTTTTGAATATCAATGCTAACAGGTCCCAGTGTCTTACAGGAGGTGCAAGTGAGCAAGATAAAAGTGTGGAAAACAAGACTGTGACATAAAGTTAGAAATTCATCCTAGTTTCCCAATGGCAAAACTACATAAAGAGTTCTAATAATTTATTTTTCATGTCAGCAATTGCTATGTATACAAACATCATTCTGCTAATTTGAAAAAAAATACTGTGAAAAAATGAAGTTTACAAACCTGAGGCCATCACAGAACAGCTGAATTGGAAGTGAGATTAAAACACTCAAGGGGACTCTGTTAACTAATTACATTTTTTATTTCTTGAGAGGTATAAAAAGTTATCACATTTTTATTTGTTAAAAAGCTGAAAATAAATCCACTTTAATAATATCTAGTATTGCACATAATACAATATATCAAAGTTTCTTTTTGTAAAGTGACGATCCAAGGTTCAAGTGGTAGAAATATTTTTGCAAGTAGCTGTAATAATATCACACTGCAATCACTTAGCAAATTCAAATAATATCATACTAATCAGCCTTAAACCCTTTAATTGCTTCAGCTTCATCCTCTTATGTTACAACACACATCATACTATAAATGGTCCTAACTGTAAATTTGCTTTGAGAACCATCTAACACATCAGTGAGCAAACAGATGTAAGAATATGTTAAAACAACGTAAAAAAATGAAGACAGCTTGATGGTAGATGTGATAACTTCAGGCTAATTAGCTGGTTGGAAAACATGGTCCTTGTAGGAAGCTTCTGTTAATAATGTATCCCCTAAACTCAGAAAATCAAAAAATTGTATGGGAAACTATTTAAGATACATCAAATTACTCTCTTGTAAAACTGTTGCGTAAAACAGTACCGCTAGAAAAATAAACAAATATAAACTATATGCGTTAACTTTACATACCTGAGAACCGAAGTCAAGATGGGTGGATTCAAGACTGTAAGAGATCGCTGAGGCTTCTCCTCTGACCTGGACCTCATATGTTGGTCCATCCTCAACAAAGCAATGAGCCACAACCTGTTTGCTGATATTCTCATGGCCGTAGAAAGAGAAAGTGACGAGGTGCTGGTCTTGAGGTTGCAAAACACCGTACATTGGTAAGATGTCAAAAACCTACAGCAACCAAAATAGAACAGTAAAACATCAGTGAGCAGCCATGTGGTTTTATAATATTTTAGCTCAGACAGTAGTGTGCGTAAGAGTTGTACCGACATGCATTTTTCTCATTTAAACAAGCAATAAGTATAACTAAATAGATCTGGCAATATAATAGAGATTAGAGTGAATTGTTGATTTGATTTAATCAAAGATCATTAAAATTCATATTTAGTGAGAGACAGCTGGGTAAAAAGGGTATTATCACAACATGTTTAAATTTACATATATATTTATTTATTGCAATTTGTGATAAATAAAAGTAAAACTGCACACAAAATCCCAGATACATCACTTTAGATATTTATTACTTAAATGTAATATAGTTCTCTACGTTGCAAACTGTTGTATTGTACTGTTGCAAACTCTGGATATCTTAAATAGCTCTTAAACATATTTTTTGTTTATTCAGAGAAACATAACTATAAATTTTTCTCAAAAAAACATGTTCTAAAAATGGCAGGTGAAATCTGCAATGTGACAAAAGGTGCAACTTTGAGATTTTTTGCAGTGCCTGGGAGTAAAAGATGCACGTTTATCCATCATTACACCAGTATTGACATAGGAAGAACTGCCCATTAGCTGTTAATAGCCTCTTGAAAAACCCTGAATTGTTTACAAGTCCATATTTGCCTACCTCTTTCACATGCACAGACTGCAGCGTGTGGCTCTGATCATCTGCTTTTTGCCTGAGGCAGAAAGAGAATGCAAAGCTTTATTCCAACTCTCTGAACACTGATCTGACATAGGCAATTCCATTTCTGATGTTCTGTGAGGGTAAAATGATTTTTGAAACACAAATTTTAAAAGATTAATATTTTTCCCACTTCTTTAAATTGGAAATTCAGGATTTCAAGTAAGATCGATCAGAGGGATCCTGCTCTTAGAACGATGAAATTTTCTAAAATACCAAAAACGGACAACAAAATGATTTCAGTTCAGATACCATGTAACACAACCATATCGAGATATAAAGAAGGGGGAACCAGTCAGCCTGCCTTGTATATACAGTTCATCATTCACAAATAATGCGATACTCAAACGAAGAAGAAAATACAAAGTTCTTGTATCCCAAAGAACTCAGACCCCTTATTTTTTTCTACTACTCTCGTCTTTCCTTCCCTGTGGGATTACACCGGATGCATCCATCAAGTTAATTAAACAGAGTGTTCTATAATTAAGAGGAATTTTAATAGGCAGGCTGCAGGAAACAGGTCAGGATAGATTGCAGTGAAGTGCTGAATAAACATGGATGAGAATGAAGGAGACGCAGCGATTGAGGCCTTCTTAAAGCTAGTCCTTTAAAGCTATATATCAAATCACAGTAGAGCGGTTAGATCACTGCCGTTAAAAGTATGTGTGTTTGTGTGCGGGTGTGCACATGTATGGATGAAAGCGTTTGCGTGTGCATATATCAAAGAGAGCACATACTGAAAAGAGAATACGGACTGCCAAAGACTAGTGTGTAGCACTTTTTTGTCAGTTCACATTGTAAAAAAAAAAGAAGAAAGCAACCAGCAGGGGGCCCTGCTGAATGATCACAATGATGAGTGTTGATTCAGCCTCATTTTGGCCTTGGTAGTCACATATTAGACTGAATTACATAATTTTATTTTATTTATTTTTTTGCTAGAAATCAGTTAAAAGGGAGCTCAGTGCAAACACTTGGGACCCTGAATGAAATGGGGGAAAAAATCCTTGTTTATCTTCAAAGGAACTTAAAACCACTCTTGCAGAAAGTGAAACAGATGGTGAGACGGCACATGATAACTGTGCAAAAACTCAGCTCAGAACAGAGACATATCCTTATCCATATGCCTTAACATATCTGAAAAATATCATATGTCAATACTTAAAAACAAACAAATAAAAAACAAATTTATCATACAGGAAAGCTACACTGCTGTAGAGAAAATTGTTTCCAATTTATGAGGGTGTGTATGTGAGAGAGAATGACAAATGTTAAGTTTATAGCTGGCAGAAAGAAAAACACTTTAGATTTCATTAGTTTATCAACTCAATCCAGCATACAAAAGTAAATAATTTGTGTTCCATTTGTTTCACGAGTAAATTAGCTTTTAATCGCTTTTCCTTGTTTTTAATCCCTAAACATCCTGAAGAACAAGTCTTCTTATTACAGTAATTAGAGCAGAAGAGAAAATTAGCACTGTTGCAGCAGTAATGAGACAAAATTTTAATTACAAAATTAAAAAGCCCACAATAAAGCAACACAGTTAACAAGACAAAAATCGAAAGGCGCAAATGGAAATTGAGAAAAAAATTAAATGAGAATATAAAATACACCAAATACACATAAACAGACTAGACATCGAAAACAAATGAAAAAACCATTGCAAAAAAAAAAAAACATCCTGGAAGCAAAATTTAAATACATTTTATTTTTGTTTATGTTTTTATTTTAGTACTTCTGTTTAGAAAGTAAAGTTTTGTGCATAGCTACGGAGGGTGAAAATGAGACCTTTTCAGAGTATTCAGAGGAACAAGGCGTTTCATTAAGTTTCTTGTTTGACCGATTAGCCATTTTTAATTTATACCTGGAATTTAATGTCTCATGCTTTATAAATGGACAAAAACAATCTCAGGCTATCTAGTTATGTATTTTTGGAGTTGTTCCAGATGGACATGCTGCACAATCTATATGTCCTATATTGCGCGTATACTATCTGTTTATAGGGTAAAAGAGCTCATCTTTAATGGGATTGCATTACAGTCAACCCATCACGGAGGATGGTGGTGTAATTACTGATAACGATGTAATTACCTGATCATGGCAATATAATGCAGGTGTGAGAGGAAGACATTTTACAGGGGTGAGGTCTATATATAATTAGCATGACAAGCTGTGGGGATGGTTTTAACAGAGGTAAAAGTCAGGAAGGAGAAAAGGGATTTGATAAGGTTAAAGTGTTAAAGAGACGTAGAGGCAGAGCAGAGGCAGCGGGGGAGAAGAAAGAAAAAAAAGGGACAAATAAGCAATGCAAAGCCCTGAGAGGTTAAGAAAGGAGGAGATGAAAAAGAAAGAATACCAATAGCTGGAAGAGGTTGAGAGGAAAAAAAGCTGATTGAGGGTTATAAATCTTGCAGGGCTATTAGTTTTTTGGTTCAAGGCCACAAGTAGACTACTTCAGTATTCACTGTTTATTCCAAAAGAGGGGGCCTGAAAGATGTACGCTGTAAAGTTTATAAAGCACACCATCAGTAAATGTGTCATCCCCAGAGGATTAATAATAGCTTTGGTTCAATTCACTTCAGTGGGGTTAAATGTACAGCTCTGTACTGAAGCATCCCAGCAAGCCGTTTTAATGCATGGCTGGGATCCATTCTGTTCTCAGGCCTGAGCCTCAATTTTACAGTAACTGACTGATAAATTCTTTGTTCCAAAAACAGATGGATCATACAAAACATACCTTTAACCTCTTTTCAAAATAAGTTACAACAATGAGAAAAGACAGCTGAAAAACTTTAATATCATGAAAAGATTCAATATTTTTTGTCAGTCATAGGAGAAAAATGTGATTCATACCTAGATTCTGTACACAGAATTGGTAAGCTTTGGTTTTTTGGAATTTTCATGGCTTACAGATAATAAAAACGTTAAATTCAGTGCTTCAGAAATGTAAATACTTGGGATACTGATAAACAATCAACTCATTATATCTGCAAAGGTTTCATAAGTCTACATATGGTCTCTCAGTCTGGATCAGAAGGTGCAAGATCTTCTGTAAAACCTCTGACTTAACAAATAAAAGAGCTAGTCAGTGACAGTTTATTAGGAGGGTAAGCTAAGAAACGCAACTGCTAAAGAAGCCAGTTGTTCATAGAGTGCTGGATCCAAGCATATTTACATAGAATTAAATAGAAGAAAATAGTTTGGTAGAAAAAATAAAATCATCTGTAACACTAATAACCTTGAGAGGATTTTCAAGCAAAATCTATTTAAACATTTGTGAAAGCTTAAATTCAATTGAGAAATCAAGGTCCAAAATACCCCTTTTCCACCAAGCTAGTTCCAGTGCTGGTTCGGTGCTAGAGTAGCAGAGTTAACTAGAGTTAGCACCGGTTCTTTGTGTTTCCACTGACCAAACTGGTGCTTAGCTGGCACCAATTCTTTTTGGGGTCAGAGGAAAGAACCAGTTAAACATCGTGACGTCAGGAACTGGGGGCGGGGCTAGGGAACAACTAATAGCCAGTAAACAGGAAAAGAGAGGCAGTTTTTAAACAATACAGGAGTTGCTTGTGCGACAAAAGAAACAAAATGGACCTGAGGTCAAAGCAGCAGTGGTCAGTGGAGGAGATTGCAGCGTTTTGCTCTTCAAAAACAGTAGCAGCAGTTGTAGGACATAGTAGCCTTCCATCTTTGTGTTGGTCTTGTGGCGGTTGGATTTGGCACTAAATCTACTGGGTAATGGTGCTGACAGATACGAATGGAGTGATGTAATGACGTAGTTTTCCGGCCAGCACAAGTGTGAGGAAGAACAAACAGTTCTTTGTTGGATTGCACTTGGATACAGCCGCGAACCGGCTCTAGCACCAGCACGGAACCAGCCCTTGGTGGAAATGAGGTAAAAGACGGTAGGACTGGAGAGACAAAGCGCTCCCAATACTTCAAGTTCAGTGTAAAGTTTTCATATTCAGTGATGATTTGGGGTCTCATATCATCTTTCAGGCATCCAACAAGAAGCCTTTAAGTACTTCATGATTCCTTCAGCTGACAAGCTTTCTAGAGACTCTGATTTCATTTTCCAAACGACTTCCATAGATTGTAAAATGTACTAAAAGATGGTACAATGATCATGGTATTATTGTGGTTGACTGCGCATCAGACTAGCCTGACCTAAACCCAGTAGAAGCTTTTTTTTAAATAGTCACACAAACAACCCTTTGATTAAATATGTGTGTTTTCATTGAAACATACCTTATTTGACAGTGTGTTTGGTCTTCCAGAAAAGCCCAGTTGTAGGAAAAGGAATCGGAGAACAGTTAGTGATTGTTATGGTTTTCTTCATCTCCGTGCAGTTTTGCACGCAACCAAAATCGACTGTGGTTGAAGAAAAGTGACGGTTCAGAAAGTGGACCTCAGCATGGAACTTCACAATGTCTTGTTGTGGGTGTTCCAAGTAATTTATTTCAAGAATCTATGGGGTGAGAAAGGAAAATATTTAGTTTCTGCAGATCTATGGAATTTAAATATTAACCCTTATGCTCACTTTTATACCATATCACTAAAACTACTACTCCCCTAATGCACCAGAGGAGTATGGTTAGCTGAGTTACCCTTAGAAGAAAGATGATGTTGAAACCTCAAGTCAACTTAAGGCAACATTTATAAAAGACCTAAACCAAAGGCTGACTTTACTTTACAGATTATTTACTGTATGATTATTATTTAGATTATTTACAATGAAAAGAAATTAAATTTGATGTGTTATCCTGGCTTACAGTGATGAAATAACCAAGAAAATATGTCAAATATAGTGTTTACATTCAGCTACAAAATACATTTCATCATTAAATTTTTTTTTCCAATAAGTTAGAGAGAAAAGATAAAAAAACAAGTAATTATTATTGAAAACTTCCATTTTTCATTAAAAAAAAGAAAATGCTCAAACCTCGACATACTGGCCGGATTTGGTCATGTTAGTAAACATGACCTAACCCCGACTATGTTTCACCCATATAAAAAACATTTAATATGAACGTACTTCAACAATTTTCATATCATTTTGATGAATTTGAAAATAACAGAACGTTCTGTAATCAAAGAAAATTTTTATTTATTTAGTTCGATTTTCTGGAGACTTCATGTTACACTGTCTCCGTGGACTGTGGTTCTAAACCAGGTAAATCTAAAAGAATTTGAAAAATTATGACAATAAAACAAAAACAAAATAACTAAACTTTCTGCTGACATGCTACACTTATATTGACATTTAAAAAGATTTGCGATAGAGAATTAATCGTGAGCTAATTGGGCAACAAAAGACCCCCCTCATTCATGGGATGCGATAATATAGGAAATCAAATGATTAAATATAAGAATAGCATTAATTTTCAGAGTTTGGTGAAACCAAAACTTTTCTCCTCTGAACTAAAAAGGAAAGTAACAAAAACAAACCTTGGTTGTAGTTGAACTGTGGTCTCCTGGTTTCTCACACAGAAAGAAAGGCTCTGTAACAATGAGCTCCATAGACATAGACAAAGATGATATGTTGCGCAACACAAGCTTCTCATATACAGGCAACAGGCTGCTTCCACTAACCTGTAAGTAGGATATAAATATGGCCGTAAAAAATATCTACAAACTTAATTTGTCAAGCTTAAATGTTTCAGATTATCAATTATTAATTTAGAATCAAATGTAGAGTTTAAATGAAGATTTTACCTATCAAGAGAAAAAGCTACACCGATCAACCTGGTCCTATATGAAAAATAGGGCTTACCCTAAGTTAAATCATTATTTCATTTTAATTATTTAAATATTTTTTGGAATAGTAGACCAATAGGTCCTCTTCAAACAAGTCAGAAAATAAATACACCTTAAAAAAGTATTCAGTAGCCTAGTCCAAACCTTGATTAAGATGCTGTAGAATAAACTCAAGCAAGTTATCATAAATGCTTGATGATAACTTGTGTAACCAAAGCATTTGTCATTTAATTTCTAATAGTCCACTTATTTATTTAGACATAAGACGTGTATAAACAAAAAAATTGGATGAAATAATTATAAATTATATAAGTAGTATATAATCTAAAAATTACTCAAATAATTTTAATTTAAAATTCACAGATATATAGATGTATCATATATGATACATCTAACTTATTGTGAGGCCTTACACACCACCACCAAACTAAGCTGGAATAGTAATTGGCCTACGTTGTATTTAGCTGACACTAGTAAGTCCTGTTTGTGGATAGATTTTTGTAAAAACCAACCTTCTTTACGTAAAAGTTTAGCATCTCGGGAGAAATACTGACCACTGGAGCGACAAAACAACACTTTATTTCCACAGACATGATGGTCTGCTGGGAGCCGTGGCCACCAATGATGCTGTCACACACCAGACAGTCATTTGCAATCTGGAAAAATAGAGAAACAAACACTTAGACATTTACAGTGCCTCAAAAGGTTTTCATAATGCTTACATTTTTTTCACATTTTACCACATTACAACCAGAAGATGTAGTACAATCTATTGTGATGTTACGTGATGGACAAATACAGCCATAAGAACCCCCCCCTTGCTGTTTGACACAGGTCAAGTAGAGGACACAGCAAACATGAGCTCAGGAAAAAAAAAAGATTTAGTTTTTAGTCAACGTTTAAACACCGTGCGGGGGAACACTATACCGCACATTACCGCATGAGCTGTGTGCATAAAAAATCAAGGCTTTTATATCTCAACCTTTTAATTCTACAAGCACACCTTGGGTGAATCGGAGGATGCTGTGAGCATCATGTCAACAGAACAGCCCGGAGGGAGATCCACACACACTGGACTGAGACTGAAAACATTTCTTTCTCTGATGGAGGAGGGTAAAGATCTACGTCTCTGAGTATCCCTCTGTCTGGAAGAGCTGATTGGAGGCAACACGGTTCTACCAGAGAAGTTTACATGTTGCCTTGGAGACGCCAGGAAGCCACCAATCTTCCAGAACATCCGTTGATGCCGTAGACCTTGATTGGTCAGCTTGAAAGGGTACTGGTATGAAACACGGCTGAACAGAAAAGAATGAGACAAACATGACCTTATGTTCACAGATTTAAAGTTTCAAATGTTTAAATCTAAGTTCATTTAACAATGTTCCTACGAGAAGTGTGTGCCCAGGTCAAGAGTAGGCCCCAAAGGTTTGTCACTGACAATTGTTGTCCCAGTGCCCGTGGCAGACAGGGAGACGGTGTGTGTTCGGCTCTCTCGTACAGATACATCCAGCTTGTCCAGAAAGTAAAGAGTGTCCTTCAGATGTGCTACTATCTTTAGCTCCAGCTGGCTCTCCGGTGGCACCAATCCTTCACTGGGCTCAACACGCCATAAGGACTGTTTATGGACCGGTTAAAAAGTTAACATGGAGAAGCAAAGTTCAACAACATCACTCTTTGGTGTAAAAAATGATAAAGCCTCATAAAAAGTGCACCCTAAAATGCAGCAATTGACAAGGCTTCTTAATTATGTTTATTGTCAGTCTTATTACTAAACTATGTGACTTGTAATCAGTCTTTTATCCTTCAAAAAAATCTACAGGCCAATTTCTTTTACCTAATCACTTAGGTCTAAGTGTGTACTTTAAAGCAAAGAATTGTATAAATATATTTGAAACAGACATTACTATTTTTCGTTTGGAATTTATTGGGGGGAAAAACTAGAAGAGAAATGACAAAGAAATAAACTCTACTTAAATGGACTTTTAGGAAGTTTCCTCAGTATGGTCTGAAATCAGACTATGGTTTTTTTATTTGTCTCTGGGATTTGAAGTATGAAAAAAGTGTCTACTGACATTCAATGCTTCTTAAAAAGTCATGCAAGAATGTATTCATTTCAAAAGCTTACCAAGTTCTGAAGTAATAAATAATTTGCTTTAGCAAACATTTTATTATATGTATTGCCGAGCATTCAAAATACGCTGATTCTATTGTTGGGAACAAAACCAGTGGAAGCTTGTTTGCAGTCTTGGTCAGACAGTAGAAAGGTCTGATTTCTGAGGATCTCTGACACCATCTTGCTAACTCGGTTTTCCAGCAGCTTTTTCAAACTCCGAAATGTAATGCCTTAAAAGAATCCCCCTAACAGTTTTCCCTGATCAGTCTGTGATGCAATAGTCTTCAAACTTAACCCATTCCTGGAAGATGGATGTATATATCTTATAGCTGCTTAATAGCTGCATAATCACATCTTCTCTCAAAGCAGCGTGAAATACTGGAGGTAGAGAAAGAGCAGTGGATCTCTGCTTGACAAGATAAAATACATAATCACTCTGTGCAGGATACCGTGGATCGTTGTTACAATATTGTGGAGGAAGATGGTTTCCATTGTGATAGCATTATTAAAAATACAAAAAGCAAAAGGATTTTCTTTGCATCTATTCCATATTTTTGTTCTTCAATTTAAAGAGCTCTGCAAAACAATCTTGATATTATTTACAGCTTCACTGGTGTTCAGAGGCATCTTTCTGAACTGAATACAGATGAAGATCTAATATTATGTTCTTTTTTGTGCCTCCTTTATTGTATTTATATTTGTATCTGACCAAGCAGTGGTCAGGATCAAAATCGATGTTCTATGCTGTGTTGTTCCTGATGGATGGCTGGAACTTAAACTTTTAATTGAGATTTCACTGATGCAGTGAAGCTTGGGTGCTTTCAGTTCCTGTTGGACAACAAAGTAGATTATCGATCAGTTGGGACACACTCACGCTGCACCTTGCATACCGAGGTGAACCCTGAATAGAAAATATTTATCATATTATATGTAGATATTTACTTCACATAAACACTGGAAGGAAAGACTCCACAATCACAGCGTACTTTGCCGTTGGGTGAAATTGAAAGCAATAGATCAGTTTCCCAGCGTTTGTATGTTCGAGCAAATTGGAGTAGATCGATACACGGGTGAGCACGGTTAAAGGTCTGGCTGGGGTCAGGAAAGGAGAAGGAGCAGAGGGTTGACTCCCTGGGGTGAGGAGGAAAGATGAGAAGAATCTAAATAATCCCATCAAACATGGTGTATCCCACAGCTTAATTAGCATTGTGTAAATGCAGCACAAAGGAGAATTAAAATTTCAGCGGTATTCACCACAAATATACAAAATATGCTTTGCAGTAATCATGTCAAATGTACATGGCTACAAAAACAACATTTACCTCAAGTGTTGTTCTGTCGTCTTGCTGTTTTTTCCAGTTTTTTTAAATATAAACCATAAAACCAGGATAAATCTTATTAGATAATAGGATTTATCAGAGTTGTTTTAACAAGGTATATGTTAATGTGTTTTGACCCATATACAGCTATTTTATTTTTCATATCTTTTAGCCTATTAAATTAGTTTGTTCACCAGGTTATCTGTGCAGGATATAGTTCACATTCAGATGTTGGAATTTCATAATTGTAGTTGAGCAGGTGCAAATAATTTACTCCTAACCACAGCTCACACTCAAGCAGGGTGAAAAACACTTAATATGGGGTGTCTAAACTTTTGAGGACCACTGTAAAACAATGAATATCCACTAGTTTCAGACATTAGTACATTTAGCTATGGGGTTCAATGTTATTTTGAATAGTAAATATTGTAATATTTATCACAACCTTTGGTCAGATTAAGGATGTAGACGCTTTTGCACATGGCCAGCTAATAGCTAGGATTATATATCTTTGGAAATATCCATGCAATCATGCATCAGTAGCTCCATTTTTGTGGCTCTTTGGTTATCGAGTACTATGTAATGTAATTCCAGGAGGAATTTTATCGACTGATGCCTGTGAATGCAGAGACGAATCCCCTTCCTTTAACACACTCCTTTAGAGGAACGACAGGGTCATACCAGGCTGAGGAATGAGTTCAGTTGCAAGTCTGTTCTTGGCGGATATCAGGCAATGCTGATAACGTCATGCAGCAAGAGAAGAGCTTTCAGGATGCATGGGAAACACTGATGACAAGACACGGCAGCTCTCAGACCGCAGCAAAAACCAGTGTTTCATTTGAACTAAGTAAGGATGACGAACTTTGTAGAGTTAAAATCCTATAAAACCTGAGGATTAAAGTGTTTTTAATGCATAATAACAAATAACTTCTTATCATATGTCAAAATTCAAACAGATCAGTAAACATGGAAACATTTTCACTTCCATTGAATGTCGAACTGTCTCAGTTAAACTACAAATAGCGAGAGACTACATTACATCCAGCACATTTGTCATTAAATCTCTTTTCAAATTTATAGTTTGTTATTTCATGTTAAAAAGAGTCAGTCTGGGAAGAATGACTCTGAAGTGGCAAATAATTACTGGTAGAGATTAGAGATTTAAATTAATTAACTAATTCATAATACCCAAGTAGACTTCATTAGACAAAGTGGAGGCAATAAATTCAAAGAGAAATTCTACAAGACCTCTGGAGTAAGATTTGTGAATAGTAGATGTTACAAAAAAAGAAAAAGAATGAACGTTTCTTCTAGACAATGTAATATCCTATATATGACTCTAAAACACATAGTTTTGTTGATTTCTTATTGTATTTAGGTCAAAGAAGTTGTTTTTTCTTTGTAGTTCAACAAATGCCTGGTGCGTTTCTGTTACTCAATCAATTTGTAGATTGCTTTACCATAGTTGTGTTGAAGTAAGCAGGTATTGGAGATTGGTTGAGCAGTTGCAGCGTTCGAGTCACATCCGTCAGGACAGGAATACTTCCGAACTTCAGCCGTGAGATGGGAACATAAACAATGGGTCCCTCTCCAATACATGACAGGATAACCTCCTGGAACAAAACAGTAAACAGGAAGTTTTGATAATTTATATGCATATCTCACAAATGAAAGAACCTGCAGTAGGTGTGTCATTTCTGAAGAAACTCACTGACCAGAGGCTGCTGAAGGCTGCCAAACACCGCAATACGTAGAGAGTTCTGGATGTTTCCAACAGCGTGAGCCAACACGGACACAGAAATCTCCACTGAGCTACCAGAAGGAAGAACTCCTCTGGGCACCTTGCATTTGAAGAGAAGTGTTTTACTATCCTCAATTTCCTGAAAAGTGTAAAAAAAAAACAGGGGATAATCCTTGTTAAACTATTCATTCCAACACAGGTGCATTTAGCTAACTGTTTCTTTAAAAAACATTATGGCGGGGGGCGCTAGTGAGCACCGCATGGAGTAGACATGTTTTATTTGGCTCCTTACCACTTAAAAGTAATTCCTTATTTACATTGATATTTTACTCATATTTCGGTTTCCCCGTACTTTGATCAACTGTTTTGACATTGAAGATGTCTAAACCCAAGGCGGATAAAGGTAAGAAGCAAGAGAAGAGTTCAGAAGAGACTGGGCAGCACATGCTGTAGCTAGGTACAACCGTGACAGAAGCTGAACCAGTATGTGAGCATGATACGAGATCTTCTACCATCCTTGCTGCAAGATGCTGGCAGAGAAAGAAGCTCTTCGCGCAAAAATTATTGATCTTGAGGCCCGTTCCAGGCAGCAGAATATTAAAATCATCGTGTTGCCGGAAAAGATCGAGGGTGGACGTCAAAGAGAGTTTCTGATGAAGTTCATCCCAGAACTGCTTGGTGCCGATCATTTTCACACACAGCTGGAACTGGACCGTGCGCATCGGCTGGGAAGCAAGCTGTATGGTGACGATGCGCGACCGTGAGCAATGATAGCACAAATTCACTACTTCCATGTGAAGGAGACAATTCTACGACTGGCCCGTCAGGAGTTCCCACTCCGTCACAAGGATAAGCCGATCTACATCTTCCCCGATTACCCAGCGGAGGTGATGAGGCAGCGGCAGGGTTTTGACAGTGTGAAGAAGCGGCTGCAGGATGCTGGAGCGAGGTGCGGTGTCCTGTATCCGTCACGTTTATGTGTCACCATTGGCTCCACAGATAAGACGTTCTCCTCTCCGCGGGATGCAGAGGTCTTTGCAGAAACTTTACAGAGTCACTGAGCATCTGGAAGTTGGAGACTGCGGTATGTGCTTTATGTTTAGGTTCATTGGGGACCGGAATTGCTTTTATATCAGTTTGATTTTTGTACAATAATCTAAGTTTGTTAATTGGAGTGGGTAAGGAGTCTTTTTCTAGAGACTGTTTGGTATTTGTATGGCCCATACGGCCCGGCTTCCTCTATCTGGCTATGTGGGTTTTTTTATTCTCACTTTGTTTGGGAAAGTGGGATGGGGGTAATTGTTTCATTATTTTTGTTGTTGTTTCTTCTTGTTCCAAAAATATTTTACGTGTTTCAATACACTGTCAGGCTAACTCTTGAGTGCACTGAGGCCATTCTGTTAAAAAATTCCTGTGTGTCATAAAACATCATTACAAAGCGGTGGCATAACTTTTACCGATTGGAATGTCAAGGGTTTAGGGCATGTCCTAAAAAGGACTAAAGTATTCCTTCACTTAAAGTCCTAATCAGCGGACATTGTATACCTTCAAGAAATACACATAAGACCAGGCAGGGAGGGGTTACTGAGATGCATTTGGAAAAACCAAATTTTTGCAGTCCACCTTTTCAGGTAAAGCTCAAGGGGTGGCAATTCTGATTCGTAGAACAGTTCCATTTAGACGCATTTCTACTGTTAATGACCCAAATGGCGGATTTATATTGGTAAGGGGCTATTTATATTCCTTTCATGTCACACTTCTTAATGTTTATGGTCCTAATTTTGATGACCCAGGATTCTTTAGAATATTTGATTTGCCTCCTGACCTGGCTGATACACATCTAATTTTGGGAGGGGGTTTTAACTGCGTGCTTGACTCCTACCTGGATAGGTCAGCTCAAACAAAACAAAACCCTCCTCCTCGTATGTGGTTTTGAACACTCTCATTACCTCAACAAATCTAGTTGATGTCTGGAGAATGCAGTATCCGGTGGAGAGGGACTATTTCTTTTTTTTAAATATACATAAGTCCTGTTCAAGAATAGATTATTTTGTACTTGATTCTAAATTAATATCTAATGTAATATCTTCCAAATACCATACACTTTCAATCTCGGAACATTCTCCTGTCTCACTGACTCTCGATCTTTACCATAAAAAACAACAATATTTCTGCCGCTTTTTTATTCTTAAGACGACAAAATTTCATAATTTTTAGACACCAACGATACAAAAGATGTTACAGATCCCACTTTATGGGAAACCTTTAAAGTTGTGATCAGGCGCCACATTATTTCTTTTGAAAAGTTCCTGAAAAATAAAAGGCGGAAACGCCTCGCAATAATCGAGACTGAAGCAAAAGGAAATATCTTAAACTGGCTCAAAGATCTAAACGTTTCGAAGATGAGTGAAGCCATACGACAGGCTCTCAACACAGACATCACTGTGGAAGAGATTGTTGATGTAATCAAATAATTTCCCAATGCCAAAGCCCCAGGTCCAGATGGGTTTGGATCTGAGCTCTATAAAAGATATACCAAGGAGATTGCTCCTCTCCTCCATAGGATGTTCACTCACTCTCTCGATTTAGGTAAACTTCCTCCTACTATGTATGAAGCTAATATAAGATTACTACATAAAGAAGGGAGGGAGGAGACAGAGCTTTTTTCATATCGTCCTATTTCATTATTACATTCTGACATTAAAATATTCGCTAAAGTACTGGCAAAAACGCTAAATAAACATATTTCTAAAATTGTTCACCTGAACCAGACAGGCTTTGACCCTAAAATGTTTTCATTTTTTAATATCAGACGGTTAATGAACATTATGTATCATAAATATGACAGTAAGTTTAAGGGTGCTGTTCTTTGCTTGGATGCTGAGAAGGCATTTGACCAATTGGAGTGGCCTTACATCCTGACTGTACTTGGGGAATTTGGGTTTGGCAGTAAATTTGTGTCTTTGATTAAAACAATGTATGCTCAACCATCTGCCTCTGTCCTCACAAACCAGGACAAGTCAGAGCCCTTTCTACTACACCGGGGAACCCATCAGGGTTGCCCCCTTAGTCCTCTGCTTTTTGTGGTCGCTATTGAGCCCCTCGCCATTAGTATTAGAAAACATTCCTTAATCAAACCAATTCAATTGGGAAACATTGACCATCACATTGCATCATTGTATGCTGATGATGTTGTTGCTTTTGTATCACATCCTGAGCAGTCAGTGCCAATTCTACTACACCTTATTCAGTCATTTGGTGAGATTTCAGGATATACTATTAATTGGCAGAAGAGTGATTTTATGACATTTGGTGCAAGCCTTACTTCTGAATTTTTAGATAACCTATTATTTAATATAACTGACAAACTCAAATATCTTGGAGTTATTCTTCCAAAAAAAAACAAACAAATTTTTAAATTGAACTTTTTAGAAAAAGTGGGTAATCTCGGGAAAGATGTTGATAAATGGAGAACACTTCCACTCCTTGTCTCATCTGTTCTGGTCATGCCGCAAACTCTTCCAGTATTGGTTTGATATTTTCAATTTGATTTCTGAAGTGTATAAGTGGACGCTGGTTCCAGACCCCCAGATTGCACTTTTTGGATATTCTGCTTCACTTAGGAACTGCAGCACTTCTATGCAAACAACTGTGGTGTATGGAATGGTAATAGCTAAGAAAGTAATATTAAGATTGTGGAAAACCGACAAGGTTCCTCAGTATAAAATTTGGTTAAGTGATTTTACCGAGATTCTTCATTTGGGGAAACTGCGGTATGATGTTCCAGGGTTCCAGTAATAAGTTCAGTGGTATCTGGCAGCCATTTTTGGACCATCTCTCCCAGTCTTGGGTTGACCCCGACACTCGCTCAACCTCTTAGTATCCCAACCGTGCCTTTATTGACAGGTAGTACCATCCTAAAGTGTAAATGGTAATCAGTGCAGTGTAACCAGTTTTTTAGACAAATTCCCTGACCTGTATGTTTTTTTATTTTTGTTTTTATTGGTAAGAGCATATTTTTCTTGTACAGTAATTTGCTGAGTGTATATATGTACATTTGTTTGTATGTGTATGTATTTGTGTATATACATGTATGCGGGTGTGTGTGTATGTGTATATATACATATGTATATGCTTCATAGTCTTGTGAATGATCTGTGTATGCTGTATTTTGAAAACTTAATAAATATATATATAAAAAAACTAAAATAAAATAAAAATGTTATAGGTAGAAACCCTTACATCTAAACATTGTGCCATCAGTGAAAACACCAACCTAAAAGCTTCCAGGTTCAATTGAGAACATCCCACTTTGATGTAAACTCAGTTATGGGTGTAAAAAAGACTCAAAGTAAAGTCAGAGAACCAAGAGTACCAAAATGTTTTAGGACATAATGAGACATCTCTAATTCCTTCAGGCATTGAGTCAGAGAGCAAAACTTTTAACAGATCAAAGGAAGGCTGGAAAAAGTACAGCAAGCCCACTCTGTGTTAGGTGTTTAACTCATCTCTGTCTCTCAGTATGCTGGATTTGGAGGTGTTCGCAGCTTTTCAAAAATCTCAAAGTTTTGGAAAGGATCCACAATTTCTAGAACAGGCAAACAGAGACCGCTGTTTTAACATCACTAGCTGTGCTTACAGAAATAACTATACTAATTACTAATACACTAAGCTAAAGCCAGTTTGTTCTGTTTACCAAAAAACAATTTGTCTAAAAACCATTAGTAAATCTCCTTTATAGTCCAACTCCTCACTTTCATACTTGTTCTGACCTTGTCTATTATCCTGATATAAACAAATGATGAGTCCTCAAAACAGAAATGTAATCATGAATGAAACCTGCTTTATCAAACATACTTGGTGATTCTGATTTCTCAGATAAATAACACTGTTCTTGCACATGGCAACTTAATGACTAGGCTTAAATGTATCTTTGGAAATATCCCTGCAATCACCCATCTGTAGCTCGCCAATTTGTATTTCAAAAATTGCTGAGAGATATCTAGCAATGTTGCCCTTGATACTATGCTGATTTGAGAAGTAAAAATAAATAAATGTAGTACTATGTTAAACGGTACAACAATCCCTTAAAATAATAGGGCAAACTCCATAGATGCAAATGTGTATATCTTGTTTATATGACACTAGCAATCAAAGACAGCTATAACAAGTTGCCATGTCAAACATCTAACCTAATATAATTTTCTGCACACTTAAGTCTTTTTGTTTTACAATGCACAACAAAAATTAATCCTAATTACAATTCTTATTACTTTGCTTCTGTATAGTTTAGCTTTACCTGATCAAGCACACCATAACAGGCAGGAAGATTGCTATAGTTGATTAGCTGCACATTCTGTTCATAAGGAAGATCCAGGTAACATCTTTGGAAGTCCAGAACTGCAGATTTAATCCTAATCTCAGGTACAACACACCTGTCAAAAGAGAAAAGTTGGAGAAAAATGAAGAGATCAGAGGAAATACATCTGAACAATATTTGCAATAAAATTCAAAAATTTTCCATAAATGTTTCCTAAAATCAGATCATTTTGTCCTATTATTATGTTGCATGGTACATTACAGCTTTATAAAAATTAAGTGCTATAATTATGTCACAGGTTTTGTTTAATGTGTAGGATTCTCTTTTCTAACTCTGACTTCAGCCATTACTTTTTTACTACAAACAAAAAAGCACAGACTAAAAGGCACCACACACTTTTTTTGATAAAGTTAACTACCTCAAAGTGATAGAAAAAGTGAAAATATCTACTTGAGTCCTAATTTTAGCGAGCATGTTTCAGTTGTCAGTGTTGAACCTGTCTAACCTGGCATTAAGAGGCAGAATCATCACTTCTTCTCCGACACCTTCAATATCTACTGCCAGAGCCAGCTCCTATTTTTTCACTGTGTTAGAGCACAGGGTCACCTGAAAACACAATTCAAACATGGAAGACAAAGAACAAGTTTACAGCTATTTGATCCCCCACAGAAGTTCCCTTTCAAGAAAGCAAACAATTTTTTTATTCTTACGGTAAATTAATTTTGATAGAAGATGACCAAACATGAAAATAATATTTGAAGAAAACTAATTTAGTAAAACTTCAACATAAATATTTATTACAAATGTAACAGTGTCTTATTTAGTACAAAGTAGAGACTATTATTGTCTGGCTAATAGAGGAAACTGACAAAACCAGCAAATTAACACTTTATAATTTACCCTACATTATGTGAGAATCAATGAATAATGTGTGTATCAGCATCGTTCAACAATCTGAAATCAAATAAATATTTTTTGTACTATCATTATAATAATAATTATTTTGTCTTGCTAATTAATTGTACAGGGTGGCACTTTTCCCCTTCACTCATTCTCTCACTCCCCTTTAATATATCATGAATTTAAAAAATATACTTACTGGATCAAATGCAGTTTAGAAACAAGTTAAAAAACATATCCCCCTTATAGTTCCACACATTCAGTTAAAAAAACTGGGCAAGTTGACCACTTGCCAAAAAAAAATATCCCAAAAAAGAGAGAGTAATATAATGATTACCTTAATAATTTAAACCAAATTTCTTAAGTGGGGATTATCCATCTATAGGTCAATTCATCAGGGCAGGGTTACTGAAGTTTAGGCAAAGAGCCTCAGACCTATCTCCTACCAGCAACCTGGTCCAGCTCCTACAGGGGAATCCCAAGGCGTCCCAAGGCTAGCTGAAAAAATAGTCCCTGCAGAATGTGTTGCGGCTGTCTCCAGGAATTCTCCAGAGGTAACTTGCCAGGAATACCTCACCACGGAGTCATCCTAACCAGATCCCACTTGAACTGGCTAGTCTCGAACTGGAGGAGCAGCTGCTCTACTCCAAGACCCATCCAGTTGAGCAAGCTTCTTACATTATATCTACGAGCTCAGATACATTGTGGCGCAAACTTATTTCGGGTGGTTGTATCATAGATGAGAGTAGGGACAAAGAGAAACTGGTAAATCTGGTAAATTTTGGCTAAGCCCTGTGTTCTGTGTGGTCTTTTACTTAAAAAAACTTCTCATCCAGTACCTGAAAATGGCTTCCTGACTCAAGACATGGTTTCAAATTTGGAGGAACTGACTTTCTTCCCGACTGCTTCACACTTAGCTGCTAACTGCAAACTGCGAAAGCTGCAGATCAAAGTATGATTATGCAAACAGGAGAAGATAAACTACAAAAAGCAGAAACCCAATCCCAATTGCTATGCCACCAAACCAAATCCTCTCAACGCCTTGATATTTTGTTTGTAAGAGTTCTGAATGAAATGCGTAAAAACATTTGATGGAGTCCAACTCTCTGGAAACCAAAAAGCACCGGAAAGAGCCTGACTTGCTGCTGGCAAGGCAGACTGAACATATAGGCTTAACCCATGAAGGAGTATGTCAATCCAATGTAGTGTCATTGTAACTGTACCTTAATGCTGACATCAGACATGGCATCCACAGTGCCAGCTGCAGGACTAATTGTGAACTCCACTGGCCGAAGACGACGATCCCGAGGTGTATTCCCCTTCCAGTTCATCAGGGATAAATCAGAACCCTGTTTGGCGGTGCTAACACTAGGAGAGCCTAACCCGTCCCCCATGACATGCAAAGCAAAGGTCAAAGGTACGAAGGCTGTGTTGAAAAGGGTCGATGTCTGCGTTGCTGGAAAACCTAAAGATAGAAACATTTTATAAAACAAAACTAATGAAGCCTGGGTACTTGAAGGAAAATTCGAAACAAAACTTACCAAAAGCTACATCACCAAAATTCAGCTCATAGACATTAAAGTGGCACGTGGGGCCAATCACACAACCCCTAAAGCAAAGGGGAAAAAAATATTTTAAGTAAACTTAAGCAAAAATATTTCTATAGCGCCATTTAAATAAGTAAAAGTGACAACAAATTGTATAGTATGGAACACTGAGGCAACTTTAAATAGTGGTTGTAATGTATTTAGACAGATTGTTTACAGGGCATCCTCACCTGAAGGTTAAGGTAATAGGTTGAGGCTGTCCTCTGACAGTTAACAGAAAATCCTCAGAAAATCTTCCCAAGATCCGACTGTGAAAGGTGACTTCTACAGTCTGGCATTGTTCCCAGGGGGAACAATGCCTTCCTCTGGATTAATGGAAAAACAGCGGCCAAATGTGGTTTCAGGGAGAGAAAACCTGAAAGGGGCATCAATCAGCCCTTTGTTTGTCATCTGGACCAAAAAAAACAACAACACAAAAAAATTTTTACAAGAAACTTTTGATAGATACTGCATAATGCAAGACTACAACACCATCTGCTTGAGTGCAATAAAGTAGAAAAACTCCTACTTTACTTAACTTGGATTGAGAACATGGTATATTAATTTTAAAACAGAGACCTGAGTAAAATGAGAGTACTTTGTACAAACATATTTTACTACAATTAAAGATTTGAGCTTTCTTACAAATTCTTCTTTGCAATTCGGCTAATACTGGATGAGAGCTATTGTGCACAGACAATCAAAAGTCTTACCACATATTTTCAATTTCATTTTATGCCTGAGCTTTGAGATGAACATTCTGACACATGAATATCCTGATT
>JAVLVB010000212.1:1272903-1294268 GCA_032876305.1 Orestias chungarensis | reverse complement strand
GTAAAATGAGAGTACTTTGTACAAACATATTTTACTACAATTAAAGATTTGAGCTTTCTTACAAATTCTTCTTTGCAATTCGGCTAATACTGGATGAGAGCTATTGTGCACAGACAATCAAAAGTCTTACCACATATTTTCAATTTCATTTTATGCCTGAGCTTTGAGATGAACATTCTGACACATGAATATCCTGATTTAAGTCATTTATTCATAGCTTGGCTGTATGGTAAGCCCCTCTTAATGTCCGTCCTTTGTCTATCAACCCTAGTCATCTTTTCTACTCTAGCTTAACCTGAAGAGGTACCATATTTCAAGTAGCCCCCAAAAGTGCAATGTTGCTTTCATCTTAACACAGCATCATTTTCCAGGTTTGTGGAGTTTCCTATGTGCCATCTAGAAAACTGCAAACTGAATTTCGTATAATTTACTTTCAGCAACGGTGTTCTTCTTTATTCTCTTTACAAAAGAAACAGATCTGTGGAGTGAATGTGTAATAGATCAGTAGGTATACAGATTCTCTCCATATGAGCAGGGGATCTTTGCAGCACCCGAGGTTAATCATGGCATGTATCATCTGGCTTTTTCTTAAATAAACGTCCTACTTTCCGGCCTGTCAGTTTTGGTGGAGACCAAAGACTCAGGAGGTTTTGCAGCACTTTTTCACTTTTCTGATGATGAAATAAACTTAGCTCAGGGAAATGTTTAGAGCTTTGTGAATTGTCTTATAACACTATGTTAAGTTTAACATTTTTAGGACACAATCCAAAAATATTCCAACACGAAATGTATGTATGTATGTATATATATATATATATATATATATATATATATATATATATATATATATATATATATATATATATATATATATATAGAATTTGACACACACAAAAAACATGTTTTGGAAACATCTTGGGTTTCTTTTTGATTCTGTTCATCTATATGTTAAATAGACTGTAATAAAATTGTGCTTCAGTGATAGTGTTTTTGTATTTAGCCATAAATGATAACTACAATAAAATCTTCTTTAAATTAACAGCAGCTTTCTTGGTTTTCAGTTGTTCTAACAGTTTTTACCTCGTAATGGTCTTTGTCACCAATAAACACATTTTTCATGTCCATCAGGACAAAGTTGAGCTTGAGTTTTGGTGCAAGGCCTTCACCTTTAATCCGAAGTGGTAATGGCGAGTCACAGCCTAAACAGAAATACAGAAGCACATTGATGTGAAACAAAAATTAAGCAAAAGAAATTAAAAAGAATAAACATTAGTTAAACATTGTGTGTTTTGGTCATACAGTGAAAGATGCCAATACAATTAAAGCAGAAACGTGTCCAGACACACACACCGCTAACACTACTGTCATATTGCAGTTTATATTCTATTTGTTTAATATAGCAAGTTTAGAGATTTTGTGTTTTGCAAAGCCTCTATTTACAGCGGTTGTTTTTGATTAGCTAAATCAGATGATCATGATTTTACACTGTGTAATTGTATTAGCAATGGTTACCTCCAAACAAAATGATAAGTCATCAGTGTTTTCCCTCAAAATGGCCTCACATGCAGTAAACCTGCAGTTTATAAAATATTGCAGTTGAACAAAAACAATTGTCTGGATCAACAAAAATGTGAAGTGGTTAATTTGTGGTGAACTAAACTGCATACCACTAAACACTGTTCAGCAAGCTCCAGGTGTGTATCATGCTTGGAGCACTAATGACAATACTGTGTTTACGCTAGAAAGCTTATCCATTAGTAGAAAAAGTAGCCAGTTTATAGAGAATGGTTTCGTAAAAAAATGCTTTAAAAAGTAAAGGGATGGACAGAAGAACACTGGTGTAAAACTCAGCAACTATGACCCTTGAGTTGAATTAGCTTGAATGCATCCTGATACCATCCATGTCTTCTTTAGGTGGGTGGGGACTCCTGCCAAAGACCCAAGCAAGGAGCAAAGAAATGTATCGCAATGTCCTCAGGGGGCGAGTTCTTCCATTAATCCAAGTAGTCTGTTGGTGATATGCTGATCTATGGTAATGATAGGCATTGACCGTGCCCACAGAAGCTTGTTTTGCTTCTTTACTAAGTTTCTAACAAAGTCAGAATCTAGGTCACATGGGTTTACAGAACAAATATCACATTAGTTGTTAATCTCCTCACTTGGCATGGAAATTCATGTAATTTTGTAATCCAACTCAAAGGAGACAAAAGAAGGCCACATGCAAAGTCGCCACCTGCCTTTCACTGCCACTAGGATGAGATGATGGTCTAAAACAAACTAGACTTAAGTTGCTGATCAGAAAATAAAACTGACTTTGCTTTTTGTTTTTAATGTTGGACAGATTTTACATCACTTTACGAAATGAGCTGCTGAATGAGTAATGTTCTCCTACAAGTTAAAATGTTGTGAACAATAATTACATCAGGCAGGAAATACTACAGAAAACCTAAAGCAAAGCCTACTACATAATCAGTGAAGTGAGTAAACGAATGTGTACATTGTTTTCTGCTTACTTTGAGTGAGAAGCAAGCACAAAGAAGACTGTTTATTTCCAAATTTTTGGATTGCAACCCAGATTCGTATTTGTTTGTCTAACCTTTTTGGCACAGACTCCCGGGAGGGAAAGGAGAATCTTTTATGAGAAAACCAAAGCTATTGATTTAAAGAGCAGGAGGGATGTGCATTGACCCTTAAATTTTTAAAACAGTCAGTTGCAAGGTGGTGAGGAACTTACAAGAAATATACTGCTGGTTTAGAGATAGTTTTCATCATGAAATAGGTCATATTTACAATTTGCAATGTAGCATTAGCCCTTTAACAAGGTCCATGCAACTTTTTTAGTACTTTGTCACAAGTGTGAAACAAAATATCGAAATAATGAATAACTCTATCACCTAAATCATGTAAAAAATGTAAACATACTCTTAACACAAAAACAATTATAAAAGGACCATAATTTTATTAGTACAAGTAAGTATGTAGAAAAATAAACAAACCGGACATGACATGCTTATGAATTGCTGACTCACCCGTGATATCACAGTAAACAGTGTGTTGGTAAACTTTTGCCTCTTCTGGCTTGAAGACGATGTTAAAGCTCGCTGTAGTCTTTGGCCAAATCTCCCCTTCCTGATGCAAAACATTTTGTGTATATTAGTAAACTTGTGTTCAGAACATATGTAGATACTTGCCATTTGTAAATGCAAGGCAAACCAACACAAACGGGAAAACAATTATGCCTCATCCTGGTTCTTCAACTGAACTGGACACACTTCGAATGGTGTGTTTATTTATGTGTGCTTTTGGTTAAAGGTTAGGCATAAATGCTGTTCATAAAATGAATGGAAGTCAGTACAAAGTCTTTATATGGGTAGAAACACAAACTAGTGTGTGCATTCTTAAAGTTTGTGCAATGAAAAAACTACAGAGTTCCCTCTCTAATCTCTAATATTTCCCATCCAATCTGTCTATGGTTTCTGTCGGTTAGGCAAACCGGCTAAGCTGGGCTGAGCTCTAAATTTACACTCACACACTGAGACAGCAACTTAACCATGAAATTGTAGGTCACATAAAAATCACAAACTGGGGTGAGTGGTTGCTGATGCGTAAAGTATGCAGCGTGGCCAGCTTTTTACAAAATCAATAGCCAGAGATCTCCAAACTTCACGAGGCCTTACGGCCGACTCAAGGACAATTTACAGTAGAGAGCTTAATATGAATGGGTTACCATGACAATAAATGAAATACACTCTACTGCTGTAATCTAGAGCACTGGTAAGTGTTTGTGTGGTTAATCACTCCTATCTGTCAGGCGATCCAATGGACAAATTGGTTTGGCACTAATCAGAAAAAATGGCTCTACCCAGACTGCTGTGTGCCAACTTTAAAGTTTTTGGCTGAAAGGGATAATGGTAAAGCACTGTTTTTCAGGAGTTGGGCTCGGACTCTAGAGTAATCAACTGTATAAACTACAGGAATCAAAGACATTTTTGACGTAAATCATGCTCCCAACTTCAAGTGTACAACTGACAGGGCACCATGACTTGGTACTAGTGCGCAAAGAAAAAAACAAATAGATGTTAACGGGCAAGCTTGGTAAAGAATAACTTGTAATGACTCAAACAGTCATTATAATGAGAAAAATATAAGCAAACTTTAGGATTCTGGCCAGCTTAACAAGAGGCAAAATGATATAAAGCTATTTAAAGGTGTGAGAGCATGTCTGCATTGGTCAGCATCCCTTCAAAATATATTAGGGGATGGAATTGATAATCATTGTAAGTTGTAAGGTGAATACAATTAGTGGTTCAATATAAAAAAAATATGAAATTATATGGTAAGAAAGTAAAATCCAAAATCACCGCTGGCTCTATTGTTATGCTGCTGAGTGAGAGGGTAGGAAGCCAGTCCTCTGCAGCTTGGCTTTTGCTCTCTTCCGGGGCTTGGGACAGCAGCAGGGGGTGATGGATCGCTGTTGGGTCAGGCTCACATTGAACAGGTCGACACATATTTTCCTCCCTTTTCTCCTCCCCCTGCTTAGGCACCGAGTTGTCTCTGGAGAGCGGGCATAAGGTTAAAAGTAATACAAAGCTGAGGGTAAGTACTGAGGGCCAAAGTAAAAAAAAACTAGCTCAAGGGAAGAGAAAAAAGCTGCTGACAGAAAGAAAGTGAATGCAGCAAGAAAGCTTTACTGTTTGAGCATATTAGGCATTTTTTAATCCAAACCTGGGTAATGACAGATCATCTATAGCCTGATTTGGCCACACTGTCCAACGGTACTGAAGAGGAATATCACTGCAGTTGGTGAGGGAAACTGTCTCGGAGGTGGCCAGGGAGATGTAAGTCTTCTTCAGTCTTACAGCTTCAGGTTCAAGACAGATGTTCAGTTCCTCAGAGTTTCCAAACAAATGGATATGCACATCTTCACCTAAGAGGAGAAATGTAAAAAACAAGCAATCATGTTAAAAGTGTTGTACTTAAAACTACATTATTTTTCCTTCTTATTTGTTTCTTTAGCTTGAAAAGAAAAGGATTATGTTAAGTTATTTTTGGAATCTTCAATTTACAAGACATATTTCTTTAAATAAATTAAATAGAACTTTCTTATAATATATGTACTAAAACATTATAAAAGTCTAATTTTGGGTAATAAATCATTTAGAAACATTGTGTCTACTTTGTAAGTCACTTTGGATTAAAGCGTTTGCTAAATGCATAAACATAAACAAAAATAAAACTGTCTATTGCTGTGTAGCAGAATGTTCTTGTGGAAAAACATGAGAGCTTTTGTGAAGAAATAAAAGTGAAGCAAAAATTGATTTAGATGCAAGACAAACCTCACCTCTAAAAGAAAAAACTTTTTACCAATGTCAGTAGACTGGTAGATGGCTACAACAAGCATTCCAGTAAAGGTATGTCAAACAAATGGTGTAAAACTCCCTAAGGTGTAAGGTGTACTGTTTTTAGATATTTTTTTGTGTTTGTTAGAATAAATTTTTTCTATCTAAATTTTTTCTTACTGAAACAATTTAATACTTGTGTTTGCGGATAAATAAACCAACAATCAGGAAAAAATAAGATGCAAAATCAGGTTTTGTATAAAGCCACCAAGAACATGGTTTCATGTAAATTTAGCAACTCTGTGGACTTTGTTTACATTCAAATCAGACACAACGTAATTTAAGCATGAGGGCAGCAGGACTTTCTTTTTGTCCTTATATGCCTCACATTTCCATATTCCACGTTTATTCTTCTATTAAAAATAAATTAATGAATTATAAGTACATCTTTGCTAATAATAGATATCAAGCAAAATTCTCACAGCTGAATCACATGCCGCCATATGGTGCTGTGGTTTGTAATTTATTTAACTAAAATTAACTTGATTTTTTTCGAAATTATTTAATAGAAATTAAAAAAGTGGTATCAAAGTGCAATACATTTATACAAGCAGATCAATGGACTCAATGGAGTTTCTTCTTACTTACATTATCTAGCATTTAAACATTTGTAAACAGAGGAGTTCAACTGACGTCAGTCACCACAAAATAAAATGTAAGATCACTAGATTGATCTCTACTCAATGCTTCAGACCAAGTAATGGATTTGCATAAGCCAAAACTAACCAGTTTAATACAATTACGTTTATAGTGCTAATTATACAGTAAATGTAATCTTAAGGCACTTTAAAAGACATATATGCCCACTTTATATCCAATTCAATTTAATTCAAATAAAAAAATAATCCATTAATCCCAAAGTGAAATACATTTTATTGTAACTCCTATTATTTAAGATTAGTCAAAGAGTCACTAATGCTGAAAACCGATGCTGACGGCTGTGGACAAGAAGATTTGTAGTGGTCTGTATTAAAGCAAATCTGAAAAATTCTCTAATTAAGACGCTGTTTTTGTACAACAGCCTTGTGAAGAGGATGCACAGGGTTTTCCCTGATTTTCATCATATTCTGAGAAATTCTGATTTGCACCATCATCTCTAGTGGTTCCACAATCATTCTGTAACAAAACAACCCTTCTTTATCAGGTTGTTGGGCCTGTTTAAGTTCCATGGCGCTGATGCCGCTGTCCCAACATCTGTTATGCAGATCAAAATCTTCATAACAGACTTAAAAAGATTTTTAACATCTTGCTACAATTCTTGAAGGACCTAATCTTATAGATGAGCTTATTGTAATGTATCCAGTTCAGTCTGGAGTCCAGGTGAACACCAAGGTATGTATACTACTCCACCACCTCCACTTCCACTTCTTCTCCCATTGTGGGAGAAGAAGTGTGGGGAATAAGTATGGGGTAATGTGCAATCAAATCAATCCATTGCAATACAACCTAATGCAATACAATCATACAGACACATTCAAATGTTTTTAATTAAATTCGAATCAGATTCTAATTCTAATATAATGCAGAGAAATTCTGTTTATATTGCAAACTAGTAATACGTATCTATTTAATTAAGTTGAACATGATTGCTTCCATTCACTTACTTCCAGTGCAAACTTAGTGACAGGAAAAATCAACAAATCTCCACCAGAACCAGGCTCTGGATAAACAATAATCTGCACTAACGAACTAAGAGGCTTCAACTTAGATAATTAAACCTGCCCACCTATTAATCTGCCCACCTATTAATCAGCACCTAAGTATGCACCATATTTAAAAAAATTACCTGTAAACTAATTGCAAAATATTGCTAAAGACTTAATAGTACTCCAAACAAAACACATATAAATACAAAATGTGTATTTTCATTTATTGAATAATTGTAGAATGTAGTGAATAATTATGGAAATAAAATTGCACAAACCAGATGAGGAGTACTGTCATAAATCAAACAATTCCAACAAACATTGACACGTTTCATTATATTTTAAGTGTACACTTTAATTTTCAGTATTAAACCCAGTTTTGATGTGTTTTATAAAGCTTATAGTTAGGAAGAGGTAGAGAAGACAGCCTAATCCGGTTGAGGGAAGAACTCAGTCTAGACAGATGCTTCTCCTTTGCGCTACCTTCTTCATGTCCCACTCTACAGTGAGACATGAAGGTCAGATTGTGGTCAGATTGTCCTCAAAACTGCTGGAGGACAATCTGACAACTTCTTACTCTCATACTTTCTTCCTTGTCCAATCTTCTTTAGTTATTGTTATTTAACCCTTGATAACCTTTTTATTTCTCTTAGTGTTCTTTTCTCCATCAGCCACACCTGGTCTGGTGAACTGTTAGCTGAGACAGCTTCTTGGAGGAGAACATGGGCTGAACCCTAAAACTACTGCTATAAAGTCTTCTTTTTCAGTATCCTCTATTTTAGCATCTATATTAGTTTTCTGTCTCTTCAAACCCCCAGTCGGCCGTGGCAGACGGTTGCTTGCTCTGAGCCAGGTTCTGCAGTAGGTTTCTTCCTGTTAATGTTTTTTTTTTTCCTCTCCACTGTAGCTTCATGCATGTTCAGTATGAGGGATTGCTGTAAAGTCAACAACAACACAAGCCATTTTTTCGGTCTGCTGCTTCCAGAGCTGCAAGTCAATAACACGATGCAATCTGCTGCCGTTTTAAATTGCCGCTATGTAAATAAACTGATTCTTGATTCTTTTATTTTCTGTTGTAGTTATATTTAACCACCAAGCAACTGAAACACTGCTCCTCTACAGAACTGAGAAGCTCACTGTTATACAAATATTCTGAAATAAAATGAATAAACATTTGGAAAGCAAAAAGGGAATAAAGTTTTGGTTGGATAATTTTCTTTTTTGACTTTAGTAAGTGTAGGCTTTTGATTCAAAGTAAATAAACATTTTAGGATTTTAACGTTTGCATCTAATTACAACAGAAATTCGTATTAGGGAATATATAAAATCCATGACACAGAGACGGAAACTGGCCACAATGCTAGTTTCTGCAAGACCATCTGCGAAATGGTGAGATATCATCAATGGAGGCACACAAAAAAAAACATGTGAGGCGGACAATGAGTGATGGAAGGAAATGAGAGGATAAGAAAGAAGAAATGTGGGATACCAAGTGAAAAGCAATTATCTCACAGGACTGTGATGTTATGACAGGAGCTGACAGGCAGGGAAGGCTGCAGCTTATTGCTTAGCTTTCATCACAGACGTCTTCTCCCCCTGCTCGCATTCTTTCCGCATAATTTATCTGAGAACAGCGGCAAGGCTCATCAGCTCCCTCAATACCTTGATTACTGCAAAAGGTTTGTGGGAGAGTACAAGTGCACACACATGCTTGATTTGGAACGTCTGTCGGTATGTATGTTGATGTGCCGTTTTCATCTGTGTGTGCTTATTTTTCTCGAGTTATTTGCTGGCGTAAAGTCCCATTAGTGGAGGAGACCTGTCAAAGTAAATACTTCAGCATTCCCTAGGAGCTGTCCATCTTGTGCTTTGAATCAGCACCAGTGACAAAGTCTGATGTTTTTAGGAAGGAACAAAGATTTTCAGACATGCTGCAATAGAAAACAAGACGGCGATGCAAGCTGTAATACTTTGAAAAGAAGCTGACTGCCTCTTGACATTTACTACTAATCAGGCATTTGATAACAATTTTAAGTAAAAAAATATGTATTTCTACTGATGTTATCAAACTGCTGAACATAAGCATGCATAATCTATTTCAGATTAATTGAGAAACCATATTACACTTTACAGAATACATTACAAACTGAAATCTTTTTCACAAATATCAGTTTAGTACTTGTGGTTACATCTAAAATTGTATATTATCTTTAATGTTGTTTAAATACATGTTTTATTGTTTTCCGTCATCAAAATTTATCAATCAAATAATTTTTTTTTTCTTATTTACAATCTGAGGTTTAACCGTTAAATATTTATTTAAAATATTTTATTCTTTATTCCATATTTAAATGTGTTATTTGTCTTTTTACTCAAATGCATTAGGTGTAACTCAAGGTCAATTCTGGTTTTGCTCTATTTCAACTCAAACAAGCAACGTTTGGTGGCTAAACTCTATAATTCCACTACATCAACAGATATGGGTGTAGATCTACGGTTGGATTGTTGGGGCAGCTTGTGACTTGTGATTCAAATGCAACGTTTTCTCTTTCAGTATTTTACACACACATGGTTATTAAACAGATGAACACGTCTACCTAGATGGTCCATAGCCAACAGGATTAAACTGAACAGGATTCAGCAAATGTAAAAATAGCTTTAAGGACACTTGGGTCAGAAGTAGAGCAACTTCATCCCAGTTCCTAATCGGTTTATGGTTTAGAAATCACTATTTTTAGCCCTGAGCAATTGGCTGTCAGACAAACAGCTAATTTTTCTCTGTACAAAAAAAGAACTTCCTCACCACACGAAAATTATGTAAAAAAACAAAATTCAAATCAAGCCTATATAGTGCAAGGCAAAAAGGTCAATCCTCCAACATCCATCCATTGTCTATACCTCCTTATCTGTGCAGCGTCATGGGAGACTGGGCTAATTAGAGGTTGGCAGGTTATTTCTCTATTACAGGACAACACAGACAGGACAAAATACCAAGTGGAAACGGTTAATGAAAGTGATCGACTCAGAGAAAGAACTCAACAACTCACTTCTTGTGGAACCACTGAGAAGATGAAATTCTGGTTGTATGTAACAGGTGTCACAGTGCAGACATATTTTGATGAAAATTTATTGAGAACAATGTATAATGAAGGATGAAAAAATTTATAATGATGGATGAAGATGAGCAGGCGTGTCAGCCTGATTGGCTGAATGTGAAAGATGGACTAACTCTGAAAGATGTTCAAAGACAAACATGTTCAGTTCCATTACAGGGATTGAACTCGTTGGTCAGGGGAACAGAAAAAAGGAGGCAGAGGCAGCAGACAGATTGGTTACATAAAGGCACATTCAGGCTGACTAAGGGCAACCAAAAGGCAGGAGAGCATAGACAGAAACAGGATTGACATTAAAAAACAGAAGCTAGTTAGATATCTTATGAGGGCTTTAGTGAACTTAATTCAGGGAAGACAGCTCGATATCTTCTCACTAATAGCTTGTAAAAACCTGCGATCGTGTGCCTAAGAGCTGTACACAAAGTCAAAAAAGGGTACATGAAATGAGCCTGATTAGCTCATGTCATATTTTGAAAACATTCAAAAAGTCACAAAAGTTTAATTTTCTTTTTTCTTATACATCTATAAAACAAACAACTAAAAAAGTCATTAAAAAGTTAAATATTTACAATCACACAGTTTAGAAACTGAAACATGTATGTTAATTAGATTAATTTCAAATCCAGTGAAGTATTTTAAACCTTTATTTACATAAATAAAAACTTACTGCCTCTTAATAGTATAATATTTAATAAAATATAAAAAAATGTTTAAAAATAAATGTCAGGCTTCTATGAACTAAATCTTTATGCATTCAATGCTTGTTTGGACAATCAGCCTTACTAATAAACTAATAAACAACTATTCTACTCAGTTACATGTATATTTATATTTACATGTACCTGTAAAAGTGTGCCTTACATTTTTGTGATTTTAAATATATGCGTCTCATAAAGGTAAAACTGTGAGCAAGATGCGTGCTGGTAATATAGACAAAATGAGAAATTAAGTAATCCTGGATGTTAGTTGAACATGAGTACGGTACGTTATTGGCCGTAGAGAATCATATTTGCAAGGCTTTGCAGATTGATTCCCATAAAAACCGGAAATACAATCAAAAGCACATTTAACACATTGTGAGATAAAGTAAAAAAATTATTGCTGCATATTTTATTTCAAGTCTGGGTGTGGGTGTGTTTGCCTGTTAATGGTGTGCAAGAGCTCTGTTTTGCTTTAGGGTCACTGCTGCAGTCTGAACGTCATATTTATGTGTTTACCTCTATGATTACAGTAAGTATATTTTCAGCCTTAAAGCAGTATTTCTCTCAAGGTCTAAACTCTATTCTGGCCTTAATTTGGGTCTGTATAATAATTGTACCCATAATGTAGCAGTTAATGTTAGAACAGTTTAAATCCATCGACTCATATTTAAAATGTGTTTATAGGAAAAAAAATACTCTTAATATACTTAAAAACTCCTTTAAAAAGCTGATTTGGGAAAAAGGGAAAAAGCCTTTAGATAAACCTGGAATATAACATGTGAAATGTTAACATACATAATAATGTACATAACATAATAAACCTTAAGAAGTACAGAAAATAAAGAAGATTTTCTAAATATGGATGGATACTTTAAGGTGATAATGGGTAGGTATTTTGATATGGGGATACTAATGTTTAGCTATATGAATGTCTGTCTATAAGCATTATATTAATGCATTTCAGTTTATTCCAATGGAAGCTTTGCTATAAATTGCTATGACTTGTTATCAACAAGACAAAGGATTTCAAAAGGACAGTTATAGTAAAGTTTCCAGAAATGTTTGACTTTTGCCGAGAAAGTTTTACGTTTTTGTCTAAATAAATCTCACCAGTGTCGTAGTGCAGGATTAGATCTTCCTGGAACTCTGCAACAGTTGTGGGGTTGAAAACCACAGTCACCTGGGTGCCTTCTCCAACATCAAGAGTACCAGAGGAGGGCGTCACTGAGAAAGGACTGGTAAAATACATTTTTCAGAAACTTACATGTGGAAACTAAATCGTCTAAATATAAATAATATTTTAGAAGGAAAAACGCGATGTTACATTAGCTCTTACCTTTGTGTGTGCAACTTGAATTTGGCCTTACAGTTGCCTATATTGCGAACAAAGTGAGTTTTCTCTGTGGTTGCTTTTACTAGACAAGAGGGTAAAGGAATCTCATCCCGAAAGTCAAGTATGGCACGTGGCCCAATGCCACGAATTGGAATCTCAAAACATTCTCTTGCTGTCACATAAATTAGTCTGTTGCTGTAGTCCTAAATTGACAAAAACACAGAGATTAAAAAGACAAAGCAGATCCAAACACAAATTACCTTAGCAAGGATTATCCACACAAAGCATGGGATCAACGGTGGCACAAACAATTATTTGGTTATTGTGACCAGGTTTAGTTAAAGAGCCAGGTTTAGTTAGAAAAGGCCTTTTGTATGGTATTAGGATTCTAATACATTTGCTTGATAATCTAAAACATTTAAATGACAAAAAAAATTAAAAGGAATCTGTACAGGGCAAACTCCACAGCAGCTCAGAAAGATTTTTTTCAAACTCATTCCCCCAACATTTCAGTGCTTAACTTTATGAAGGTGTTTTTCAATTTTCATTGTAAAAAAAAAAAAAGGTTAAAAAATGTTTAATAACAAAATGGTTTCGCAACTACTCTTCTTTCTTTCAGCTACTTAGTAGTTAACAGCTGCAGGTTCCAAATCCCAACAATTCAATTGGATTTAACAACAACAATTGTATCTTCAAAATTGTAAAAACAGATAATTAATTTAATGCCAGTGTATTTCTGTCATGTATGACTTTGATTCAAAATAAAATTTTAGCATTTAGTCAAATAAAAAGGTACCTTAGATAAATGATCTTTTTAAGTCAATGTGATCAAATCAAAATTAGGTCCCTACAAAGACTCTTTGTTAAAAACTGAAAATAATAAACATGTCAGTTGTTGGATTTTTTGTTGGACATAGCATAGTTTGTCTACAATTATTTCTGAGCATAAATATATCCTCCTAGATGCATATTATCATTCTTCTGCATAACGCTTTTTGGTTTAAACATTTTGCAAGGAATATCGTTAATAATATATTTACCTTGTTCTCCTGTGGTGTGAAGAGTACCATATAACTGGCAGTCAATCCAGGTGCTACCTTGCTACTTCCATTTTCTGGACCCACCACAGAGAAGTGCTCTGAATTATCCAGCTCCAACTTTACATGGTGTGGAACCTTAAACAACACAACTATCAACACAGCTGACACAAAGTTAAGTCACAATATCATTATTTCTGCTTGGAAAGCCCGGAGAGGTCTAAAAATGGTTATGTTTTTGTCAATCATCAAATATGTTATAATAGAAAGACAATCTCAGCCATATGTTGCAATTATATGAAATGTGGACATTTTCGTGTTAATAAAAACCTTGTCGTTGTTTAGGAGCAGGAGAGGCAAAGTGTAGGTTTGTGAAGGAATGAAGTTCTGGAAGACCAGCTCTGATGGGTAAGGCTGGAAAATTGGCCGTTCACGTTTTTTGTGAGAAAGCTAAAAAAAAAAAACACAAAAAAATCAGCAAGTGTATTTCTAAAGAGCTTGTCCTAAAACAGTGAATAAAAAAATATTATTACAACTTAAACGTAAGGTTTTTTACTGGTATTTTGCATAAAAAAGAGGCACATAATTGTGAGGTGCATGTGAAAAAATTGTCAGTAAAGCTGGTCATAGCTGATGGGAGGGTGGATGGCATTTTAAAGGACAATGCTGGAAAAGAACCTGTTAAAGGCTGCAAAATATTTGAAACTGATAAAAAAGGTTCCCCTTCAGGAGATTATATGAAAGCTAGGAATGCAATAGAATGGTTTACGTCAAAGCAAAATCCTTTACGAAAGGCCCAAATGAAAACTTGGGATAGAACCTTCAAAACCCTGTTGACATTTCTTCTTAACCCAGTCTGACTGAGTTCAAATGTAAAACAGCCAAAGTTTTCTATCTCTATAAATGCAGAACTGACAGACAAAAGTAGTACAAAAAGAGATTACCTAGGTAAAGCTATGCGTCTATTTCTATCAAATCTAGAAAGAAAAACATGTCACACTTTTGTCATGTTCACTCTGGTTTATGCTGCAGCCAATTTGTGCCATTATAGTTTAAAACTATATCAATAGCAATTTACAATGCTCATCAAAGATCAGCCAAGAACGCCTATTCAATATGTTAGAGCTTCAACAAGGATGTTTTTTGCCATCCTAAAGTTTAAGACTTTTAAAGGTCTTCCAAAGTAATGTTTAGCAAGCAAAACCGTAGCACAATTGATTGATGCCTGATTTGTTTGATTGAGTAAGACAGGAAGCTTGTCAACATTGAATGGCTTCTAAAGCTTTAAAATAATAGCAGCCGGTATTTTTAGTTGATTTATGAAATATAGAAAAATACAATTAAGCTCTTTATGAATGCACATAAACATAAAAGGGTATGAATATTTCTACAAGGCATACATTCCCACAATAATATAATATTTTTCATTCTTCAGAACATATTTATTACTAAAACTTCAACAATCTCACAGATTGCTGAAATGTTGTATCTTCAAGTTTACCTGCATTTTTGGTAAAGACCAAACTTAATTTGAAATACACAAAAGATCTAATATGTTCAATTATATGATTTTGAGTACTCTTCAACCTGATTAGAGCAATTAGTTGATTAGCTTACTATGACAGTTACTGAACTACAACAAAAGTCAGATTAACTAGCTGCTAGTACTAAAGAGTTGAGCCTTTTTGGAAATGTTAGGTTGCTGCATTTACTTTTTTTTTTACTGTGACCACCACTGGGTAATTAATCAGTATCTAAAGGAAGTGATAATGATACAAATACATGTTTAGTTTAAGGATTAAAACAAACTAAACTGGTGTTAGACTTGAATTACCAGTTTATCACAATTTATCTTAAATAGAATACTGGATAAAGTATGTTCAATGTTTATCTACACATGGACAATAACGTCAGGATATATTGTCATACGTCTCAAGAATATGTTAAGCACAAACAGACCATAGAAACGGGATTTGTTTTTTTAAGAGGTAAAACAAGCGTGCTATTTCTGGAATTTGCCTTTAGGGGAAAAAATGTAAAAATAATATTCCCCGTTATACACGTCTTTAAATCCTACAACCTACTTATAGAGCAATACGTCTTATAGTAGATTACAGGTAATCTGTATTACTTCTGTTATGACCTTTTTGCTTTTTTCTGAGCATGACTTTAATTTACAACCGGAGGATAAATGGCCCAGATTGGAGACCTGTCACTTTCAGATTTGCATATTTAACAAGTCAACAAAAAAGTATACAAGGTGAAATGCTAATTTGTTTCATTTTGCTGTGGTGGTGCTTATTAATTTTAAATGCCTTAAATGAACTTTTGACAACAATATACTCTGGCCAAGTAGCAGTGCAGAGTAAGGGATTGTAATTTGGTATCTAAAGTGCATATTTTACGTGTACTTTATATGATAGACCAACATAAAGTTGGGCCTAGCTTTGAATGCGAGTTCAAAGTTATCTTTTCCAGTTACTTACTTAGTGGAAGAAAACAAGGCTTTTACATTTTTCTCAAATAAAAATCTATGAAAAGTCTGCCGTGTATTTTTAATAAAACCATCTGAATCAATATTTGTAGAATCACCCTGGGCTGCAATTATAATAGCAAGTCTTTTAAGGTATGTCTCTACCAGCTTTGGTTTCTACTGTACGAAAATATTTTTTTACAGATTGTTTTATTGAAGCTTAAATCGGTTCACTTCCTAGTTCCAACTCTCCATATGTAATGTTTAACCATTATAACTGATTTTAATATATATATATAAACAGTAGTAGAAAAAAGTCTTGGGGGAATGACACTATTTGCAGAAATTTACCTTGTAAGGCGGTGTGTGACTTCCCGAAGTCTCAAGCCTGACGGGCAGGTGAACCTCCGTGGTGTTACTTAGGCGCTCCTCTGAGGACTGCAGCATTTCCTGTGTAAAAACTGATGGAGTCACCTGCAATAACACACAGAAAGGTCTGTTATCCAGTCTGCCCAGGCTGCCTCTTTAGTTTCTGTCAGACCATACACCAATAATGAGGCTCTGATTGTAATCAATGATGGATCATCAATTAGTAAAAATGAAAAGCTCAACCAAGAGCTCCAAAGCAACACAAGCTAAAAGAATGTTTAGCTCAGTGAGAGGGATCAACTGCATTTTGTGGTAAGAGTCTAAGCTACACAATCTGCTGAAAACTCCTAAACAGTGTACCAAAGGAAAAGAAACATATAACTGCACTTAGCCTATTTCAGGAGTGTGTCAAAGAGGAATTTTAGCATAAAATCTGGATTAATAATGTACGACAAGCTCTAATTACATGTGCAATATTTAACAGCTGAAAGGTTTGGATTCATAAAACACTATTATGAGGTAAGGAAGCAGCTTGAGTAAAGAAAGGCAAGAAGTAAAACAACATGCTAAATTTCACAAAATGTGGTAATATTATTATTAATGAAATATTTTTAGTTCTGTGCTTCTGAATTTAGCGGTCTCTTCCCTGGATGGCTTGATTTGATGAAGCTATTGGTACCTTAACTGCATTTTCTTTCACTTAAAAGTGACTCCTGGGACAGCTCTGCTAGATTTTTCTAGGTCCGCCAACCCCCAGCTGCTCACAGCAGATGGCCAATCATTCCATGTCAGGTTTGCTATGCAGGACCTTTTATTTATCCCAAAAGGGAATCATTGTTTTCCACTTTTATCACTTAGTTGCTCATGAACAGAGATTGCTGGAAAGTCAATGATTCAAAGCATCCAACCATACTTCTTAGGGTAGAATAACTGATTCTAACTGTATTTTATTTTAAATAAAACTGCACCAGACAAAAATATATGGGAAATGAACCTTCCCTGAATTGCATTGTTTGTGTACACCAATAAGATGTCTTGTAAAATGTTACAGATCTGATCCCCCCCTTACTGGCAGTGACTATTTATTTAGCAACTTGCTGTTAATAAACTTGGTCAAAAATTTGTTTACCGCTTTTTACAGCTCAACAGCCTAAAAGAGTAATAAGATGTGATGTGAGGGCAAAGATTAAACAGTTCTTATGTTGTTCCAGCCAACCACATTCAGAGTGAGATGCTGGGAGAGCTTCAGAGCTTTGAATACAAGAAAATCTTAATACATTGGTAAAATTTGAACCTCATTTCAATCCTAGAGAGCACTCATAAAAGAAGCAGGATAAAACACAGGCCTAAAACTGCAGAGTTGAAGTCACCACAATCAAGAATTGATTTTCTTGTATGAGCCAAGCTAATTATTATAGCAATCATTCGTTTGAGAAAGGTTCTTTCATACCACTGGATAGTGTCCAAAATGTTGGGAACTAAAGAACCAGTAAGACAAAACGTATTAACAAAAACACGACTGTTTTTCAAGTCTGTCGTCTGTAGACAAATAACATGAACAGCAGGACTTGCTCACCCGTCTTGGCTTGTCCCCCCTGGCAAGGACTTTATTTTTGAAAAGCTTAGTGCTCAAAAGCTGCATCTGAAGCGCTTTCATATCGATGATGAGTGATGTATCAAAATTACCTGCAATATGCAAGAAAAAAAATAAGGAAAGAAAAAAGTTACTTATATCCAGTTGTTGCGTTAGAACATTACAAGACAGAATTTCAGCGAAACAGCAACACACAGAGACACTCCAAAGAGAGAACACCAAAGAACAAAAAGTAATTAGCTTTTCCCCCAACCCCAAACTTAAATCTGTAATCGCTCCTACTTCTTCAGGGCTCAAAGTTGTCTTTTATTGCCCTTGTACATATTGCCTGTATAAATCAATCAAAATACAAATAACTGGACACATAATCTTCTATTTTTTCATCATTTACTGCTGCGATATCTGATATAACCCGATGACTACGATAATGTAATTTAAACATCGGCTACTTTAAGCAATGTTTGATCGAAAATATATTATACTGTAGCAAAATCATAGACTGAGTGTTGTAGCTCCTGTAAATGTTTCATAATTAAGTGACACTTATCGATGTAGTGCTAAAAAACCCAAACAAACAAACGTTAAAAATACACTTGTTAACCACAAGTGTATTTTTAGACACATGTAAATTAAGACTTTTAAATAAGCATGCAAAAAAACAAAAACAAAAAAACATTTAGCCAAATATGAATTAAACATGCCAATTTAATGTGCTATTTATTTATCAATGATGGAAAATACTATTTTTTTGTCTTATTTCCCGAGATTTCGTGCTAACTGGAACAACCTCCGCGTTGTTCACCTTGCACTATCCAAAGTTGTATTTCTTTCTTTTACTAAATATTGTAAAATTAAGTAATAAAAGGAAATAACAAACCAACTTTATCAGTCTTGAGCTAAACACATCTTTCTGACAAGCTCTTACCGTCGTGCAAGAAACTTCATTTTTATGAAAATTACCAGCTGCAGTTGATTTTGTTGCGGTCCGTCTCCTTAGCAACGGGTTTTGGAGCGTTCCCCTAAACTCATCCCTGATTGGCTGGAAGCTGCAACAAGGTGACGACATTTTGGGCCGGTGTCCGGAAAACAAACACGTGAGGGCGGTCGCCATATTGGGAAAGGCAAGTTTGCCTTGTGAAGCATCACTTTTACATACATACATACATACACACACACACACACACACACACACACACACACACACACACACACACACACACACACACACACACACACACACACACACACACACACACACATACATACATACATACATACATACATACATAAAATCTAAAAGTATAATTTACTATATGTAGTTATGTAATGAAATCTTTCACTTCAGATAGCATCCACTGAAAGTCAGATAATTATCAAGTTTTCTTTTTTTCACTTATAAAAGTGATATTATAAAAAGAGAGACACTAATTAATACTTAAATTTTGTGTTTTAAATTCAATTCAAAACAAACTTTGATTTCAAAGGGAAATTAAAACCTGTCGTATGATCCACCTTACTAATTATTCTTATCATATTATCCATGTCATACATGCACATCTGATATAAGACATTTTGTATATCAGTCTGATTAAGAGGATGCTCAGAGGTGTCTGTAATGTTCCTCATTTTATGAAGAATCCTTCTTAGCTTCATCCATCCAATTATGGTAAATGAAAGAGATGGTTTGCACTTCCTTCTTCTCTTTCTCCTGTTTGCTGCTGCGCTGGAACCATGGCATTTTAAAACATCTACATAGGAGTTAGGGATGATGTTAAGGGTTTATTTGTGTCTTTATATTGTCATTCACAAAAACTGTTCCCAGTTTTAAACCACCTTGTTGCTATGCATGAATCATACCAAATGTCCAACGGTAAGAAAGATAAAAGAGAAAACCAGTAAAATATTATCCAAACCATTACACTGCAGCAGCTGAACTGCATTTTTTTATTTACAATGCCTTCAGGCGTTCCTCTGGTAACCAAAGCACATGTAGATGCTTTTCACGTTTTCACAGTCACGTCATTTTTACTTGACCAACCTGGTCATGTGCCAGGTTTCCTGCTGTTTCTTTCTTGGGCTATTTTTTTATAGACACTGACCACTACAGACTATGAACATACATCATCAGAGGCAGTTTTGTAAATGTTCTGATACAGTTATCTTGTAATCCAGATTTGGCCCCTTTATGAATTGCTTTATTATCTATCAAATTCCATGGGTTTTCCATAGATAATCTGTGTAGTTTCCTTCCAAATTAGTGAAAAGCCGTAAACTATTTTGAGATATTGAAGCCATGTAAAAAGTGGAGGAAATAAAAGGACAACTATTTGAGTAACTAATTGTAACTAATTAAAACAAATAAAAAACAAAAAAATGTACCTTGTGGATTTTCTTTCATTTAAAATAAACCGTGTGTAGTGAGAGAAGGATAAAAACTTTTCTTTTATGTTCACTATTAGTTTTAGTTGTTTCTGTTTTCTCTCTCTTTTTCCAAAACATCACAGAGCAGTTTAACTGTTCTGACACGCACAACAAGTTGGAGAAAAACTAATCCTGTAGCCTGCTTAGACCGCGCATAATGTCATCATCTCTTCCCAGGGCTTCAGCTTTTAAAAAGACATCTATTATTGCTTAATAATGCTTATCTAAACCCCAAATTCAGGTAACAGATTATAATGTATTATTAATCTTGTCTGAGGTACTCATTCCGACCTGTGTCTGGATGTTTTTCTAGTTGTTTCCCGCACAAGTCCCCTGTTATCGAAATTCCAGCTCTTGTCTCGAACCACTGTTCGGGTCAGTGGGCTACCCTGCCAGGTGGAAAACAGGACTCAAAATGAACCGGAGCCAACTGTGAGACCCGCCTCCTCATCGTATGCGCGCCAACGTCAGCGCGTTGCATGATCTCTGTCCCGCAGAGTCCCGTACAGCTATCCGGGTTGTTCGCCGTGAACTCGCAGGGACAGAGTCCGTGTGTCGGCAGACCAAAACACACAATCTCGATGCGCCGATCATCATCGGACATGGAAGCAGCCTCCTCCAGCCGGTGCAGGTAAGAGGAGAAAGCTTTGAAACCGAGCCTGACGTCTGTGACGCCTGTTAGACATGACAGTAATGAGCGTTTAATTACACACGGCGCGTTGACGCTTTAATTTCAGATAGGGAGAGAATTTAACAGATGCAGAGACAACAGAAGCCGGTATGTTTCGACGTGTCAGTTTATTCTAAGGATTAGAGCAACCAATCGGATGTTGTTCCCTGTCTGTGACGTCAGCACTTTGGCTTACTGGTGGTGTGCAGTACAGACCAGGAAATCGTTCATTTTCTTTGCTTTTGTTTCATAAACACAGCTTGCATTGTTACAGCCCAGATATCGGAACGTTCTGCGTGTTTCAGTTTCAGAAGCAGAGGGTATGTGGAGGCCTCAGTGTGAGAATCCCCGCAGCACCACGGACAGCTCCGTGGGGCACCCCAAAGAAACTCAGGCATTTTGCTGCTTCTTAAGATGTTATTTAACATTTAACTATAGATAGATGGATGGATGGATGGATGGATGGATGGATGGATGGATGGATGGATGGATGGATGGATGGATGGATGGATAGATAGATAGATAGATAGATAGATAGATAGATAGATAGATAGATAGATAGATAGATAGATAGATAGATAGATAGATAGATAGATAGATAGATAGATA
>JAVLVB010000212.1:1247516-1264341 GCA_032876305.1 Orestias chungarensis | reverse complement strand
GATAGATAGATAGATAGATAGATAGATAGATAGATAGATAGATAGATAGATAGATAGATAGATAGATAGATAGATAGATAGATAGATAGATAGATAGATACAAGGCTGGACTGGGACATTTTTTGGGGCCATGAGTCATTCATGTAACCAGGCCACCCTGGGCTTGCCATGCATGCATGTTCCCACACATACATGTTCACACCCACACCTAAATGCAAGGGCACAAGCAAAACGCATTTGTGCATGTGCATAGATAGATAGATAGATAGATAGATAGATAGATAGATAGATAGATAGATAGATAGATAGATAGATAGATAGATAGATAGATAGATAGATAGATAGATAGATAGATAGATAGATCAAAATGAAAGGAAAACAGATTTTGATTTTGGTTTCGGGATTTTAATTGAAATTTACTATAGTATTAAAATATATGAATAGAATATATGAATAGAATATGTTGCTTGTAAAAAGACATGTCCAATGTGTCCATACAAAAAAATAAAAAAAAATAAAAAAACACATTTAAACTAGGTTGATTGGCCTCCGTGAATGTTCCTTTGTAAGGCTGGTTTGGCTTACTTATATTCTATATGGCTTCTTCTGAAGGACTGTTGACCATTTTGAAGTGTTATATATTTCCCATCAATTACAGCTAGAGACAGCTAGATCATCTCTATAACGCTGCAAGAGATAGTAAAAAATTAAAAATGTCTTGTCTCATGTTGGATCTTAGATTTTTATTATTCTTGTTGAAAGAGATGGCCTTATGGCTGGGCTAAATACTGTATAATATGCTGCTGATGCTTCATTTCTTTACTCCGTGGGTTTATAAGTCACTCATTTTAAAATAACTTTTTTATTTAAGTGACCTGAATTCTACGTAACCTGTCACATGTCTGTCAGCTGTCTGTGTGTGTGCTGTTTGTTTGCAATGGTGGCACAATAACTTGCAGCTGGCAAACTTAGAAATATAAAAATTTGCTATCAAAACATTTAAAAAAAAGTTTGTGACAGCTGAAAACATAAAACTCTTCATTTCAGAGTCTGTACACATGCATACTGCTAAAATGTTTGCAATTGATCGAAGACCAACTATTTAAACTACACATAGAACCCACAGCTGTATATTTATTTTAATGCCAGTTTGTATTAGAATTACCAAAGAGAAAAAAGGACAAAACTTGCAAAGATACAGCACTCAGGGCTACTCAGATGTAGCAGTCATCCTAGATGGCGCCTCCAAATTGAGCTCAAAGTCATCAGGCTCCCTTTCTGAAAACGCTGCAGCCTGAAGTGTCACTCCATCTTAATTCCAAAGCTTCGGATACAGAAGGAACATTAACAAGGGTATCGCTTCACACAGATTTATGATTGGAATTACACACTGTTTTTGACTTTGTTTAATGTGGAACCTTGGGGCATTTTAAAGCCAATCAACATCCAAGAAGAATGATTTGTTGGGCAGTAAACAGAAAATGTGTCGAGAATGCGTTACATAATCTAATCTATTAGCTGAACCTACTTATTGTCAGACTTCTCTTATAAAAAATTAAACCTGGCTTTGATAGATCTTTTTTATTCTCTGATGTTTTACTCAGTACATTGTCAAGCTGAGAACAGACGAACCTGTTCCACACCTTGTTTGTGTACAAACAGGATTAATTACTCTATGAGTGTCTTAGTCACCAAAGGCGTTTCCTTTTCTGATAGAGCTTTTGGGAAGGTGTAAAATTTGTTTTACCTGACACAAATTCTTGTTTAATTTTACTAATGTGATCTATAGTTGATGCACACTGTTTCCTCTGTGCTGAACATTTGAATTTTTCCAAACATTTCAGTTTGGTTTAAACAACATTAACACATTCCTCCACACAAGCAAACCAGCAATTATGCACTGGAAACTACATTTAGATTGAGCTTGGCAGCTTCCCTGACTACTCTGAGTTTTGTCTATTCATCCATTGTAAAGCAATGCTTAATTTTTTGTATTGTCACTATTGTCAATTTTGGTGTGACATCTTTTGTAACCTCAACCTGATGCCTTTGTGTAATGAGACACTTTTAAATATTCATCAACTTTCTGCGAACCAACGTTTTAGTAAATGTAAATAAGAAAGTCTCAGTACAATCCTATTTGGAAAGCTGAACTTTATTCCAGGTTTGGCAAATTAATCATATTTGATTTCTTGAAGTGTCTTTAATCATCTTACACAAAGTCTTAATTTAGGGGTGTGTACATTTATGAAACCAGGTTTTTAAAACTACTTTAATCATTTATATTTGTACTCTGGCAGATTTGTTTGACTGTTGAATTGCAGAGAATGTGTCAAAATGAAGGTAGTGAAATGTTCAAAACAATCATTGTCAAGGTCTTTTATTTATATACCGCAAAAAGCTAGTGCTGTAAGAGGGGTGTGAACGTCTTTCAGGCTGACAGTAAATGTTTTTCACCAGTTCGTGTTTAACATTTTAATTCAGAAATATGTTTCCATTTTCAGTTACAGTTACGAAGAGTACAAAAAGACAGCAGACTGGTTGCTGACAAACGCAAAGAGGCGTCCTAAAGTGGCCATCATCTGTGGTTCAGGCCTAGGCGGTCTTGCTGAACTGCTAGACGATAAAATAGCATTCCCGTATGAAGACATTCCACGTTTCCCCACCAGCACTGGTAAGACTATTAATCAGTTGAAATCTTTATCTAGGTGAACAATAGGTCTTAATATTTTGAGTATTACATACTAAAGTATTGCACAGTAAAATGTGCCCCAAACAAACTTTATCATCTTTATGTAGTGCTTGCTGCAGTTGAAAATGTCCATATCCTTTGCAGTGCAGGGCCATGCAGGTCAGCTGGTGTTCGGACAGCTGAATGGCTGCGAGTGTGTCTGCATGCAGGGGCGGTTCCACTTCTATGAGGGCTACGATATTTACACGGTAAACTGGGAAATTTGTGTTTGTCTATTGTTTGCCATAATGTCTTGTACCACTGGCTTCCTGTGGTTCACGCTAACGGTGCTTCTGAGTATTGCTTCATTGAATAAGACTGTAAATCTTCCCACACTTGTTTGGTTTATTGTTATTGTTTTGTTTCTGTCGGACATTCTAAACCTAAAAATTGCCTATGATTCCTAAACTTTTACAAATGTTTGTTTCTAATCTGTTTATTCTTTACTTATAATTGAATAATATTAAAACCCACTGTTATAATTTATTAGGATATTTTAGTTTAGTTTGTCGTTGTTAAATGCACATTAGCCTTTTCTTTCTTGCCAGACCTTGCTGATGCAAATGATATACCATACAGAGGGACTGATGTCAAGCTGGCAGTTTACTCTCTGACTTTGTCAATCACATTGCGGCAAACATTCACAGACTCTGCAGTCAAGCCTAATCTTTAAACCCTGTCCTTCACTTATTCTTGAATTTATAATTTTCTGCATTTCTCAATGATTCTGGCAAAATCTAAGAAGACCTCCTTCTGTAACAGTAAACGTTACAATTACAAACAATGCCAATTTATGTCACATTGTTGGCCAATAATCATCTTGCTTCATTGATTAATCAGCTGTGTCAGTAGCAAGAAAACACATTTATTTTGTCAGTGTTTTAACACAAGACTAGCCTTTGACCCACTGGCTAGTGTTAGTGTTAGTTTACCACCTGGTTCCATGTCTCATCTCCACATAATATGGCCCATAAAAACAGATTGAATCATAAACTTCTGTTTTGTGAATACTGTAACAGCAGGACAGAGGCATTATAGGTATCCTGGACAGACCAAAAGGCTAAACCGTTTCAAAGCAGCAAGAAGGTTCTGGGTTCAAATCGTCTTTCTGCACAGAGTTTGCACGTTCTCCCAGTCCATGCATGGGTTCCCACTTCCTTCCACAGCCCAAAACCATGACTTTTGGATTAATTGTTAACTCTAAGTTGTCTTTAGGAGTAAGTGTGTGTGACCGTCTTTACTGCTTGTTTTTTAAAGGAATAATTCAAAGTTTAACAAAATGGTTCTGCTACAGTCTTTTTCATGAAATTCTGATTTGTACTGTTTTCCCAAATGTCTCGAATAAAATATAAGAGGTTATGGCTGATGAGAAAACAAAAAGTACTCTAAGTGACCTCCCTATTCATATGTTAGCCTTCTAAAACCCCTTATCCTCCTATCTCCACTGGTCATTGGAAAAATGGCAGTGAAGTATCTGAACAGAGAAATTATCAGAGAGAGAAAAAGAGACACACAGACAAAACAATGAAAGAAGAACATGCAGACTCTTTGCAGAAAGAGATTTGAGCGCAGATCATTTTTCCACTAAAGAAACAGTTCTAACCATGGCTCTGCGAAACTCTACAACTAAAACATTGCTAGTTAACAAAAAAAAAAGCCTAAGAGCATCACTGATGTAATCGTTTATTTAGATGCAAAATCATGAACATAAATGCGGTGTTCTTGTAAGGCTAACTGTACAAGAGATAGCCACAGTTTTCATGCACTTAAGGGAAAAGAAATATCTGATAAAATATATATATATTTTTTTTCTAGTTAAGTGCATTTTTGCTTGGATGTTATTTTTTAGCCGCTAGTCTAGTTGTGAGCATGCTAACATGATGATTTTGGCATAAAGTTTAACATTTGAAAACCAAGCAGATAAAAATTGGATGTTTGTAGATAGATCAGCACCTAAAAAATTTGAACCCAATACATTAATTAGTTCTTGTTTATTTAGCCTTTTTTTCAGGGTAATTACCTTAATTTAATTGGCTCTGGAAGCACTGGCTCTACCCCCAGTCCAATTCTTATTAATCTTACGGAGATGAATGACCCAAACATTCTATCTTGTAACAAAACTCTGTGAAGCCCAAGCTTTTTTTAACAAAGACCTTTTGTAGAGTATCGTTTTTGTTGTATGGCAGTTACTTCATGCTAAACACCTGCCAAGTCAGCAGTGGCCCATTATCATTAAATAGGCCAAAATATTACATTTCAGTATTCAGTATTTTATCTCATATTCCTTTTTCATAAGAACCTACAGTTCGTTTATTTTCTAATTATTTTAGTTTTGAGGCTTTAATTTTTTAATTGCAGACAAAAATGAACTTGTAATCTTTTACATTCACACAAAATTGTCTCAATAAAAACCTTCTGCAAACATTTTGTGATACAATTTTGCCAGCTAATTTACTTCAGTTTATTTAGTTATACTACATATCCTGAGGTTCCACACCTCCTATCCTAACTGGGTTGCAGGTTTTTAACTGAGATTAATACTATGAAAAACGCTAATGAAGCATGGTACTGTTCTAAAGTCACAGCATTGATCTTATCAAGATATAAAAGCTTGTTATTTTTTTTTTCAAACTAGCAACACACTATCATAGAAAATGCTATTGATGTTATGAAATGTATAATAAAACCAGGTAATTTTTAAGCATGACTGGGATTAAGGGAGAAACTGCCATTTATTGGCCGTCAGCTGTCTTTTGTGGAATAGCACTTACTGGCACATAAACATGTAAGAGCCTACAGCAACAAAGCTCTGACCAGGGTATGAAACATTAACTTCTCTTGTGGTTTGGTCTCTGCTTGCCTCCTTTTCCTGTTGTAACTTAATACACAATTAAGCATGAATGCACGTTACGTTTCTCTCCAGGTGACATTCCCGGTGAGAGTCTTCTTTCTGCTGGGTGTAGAAATCCTGATCGTGACAAATGCTGCAGGAGGCCTCAATGAAAGTTACAATGTTGGAGACATCATGCTCATCAAGGATCACATCAACACACCTGGCTTTGCTGGTCAGAGCGCTCTCTGCGGACACAACGAAACAAGGTAGAGCTGATATGCGTAACGCAATTTGACATTTAAGTTAGGTGCCTCGTGCACTGAAACCATGTCCCATTGCTGCAGGTTTGGAGTGCGTTTCCCTTGCATGTCAGATGCGTATGACAGACAGCTGAGGGTCCTGGCCAAGCAGACAGCGGAGGAGCAGGGCTGTGGGAGTTTCCTGCAGGAAGGCGTTTACTGCATGCTGGCCGGACCGACATATGAGACGATTGCAGAGTCCAGAGCTCTGCAGAAGCTTGGAGCTGACGCTGTGGGTGGGTATAGCTCAAGCTCCTAATAAGAACTAGCTACATTTGAGCTTTGTTGAGGGTGATTATAAAATTATTATAGACTATAATAAATAGGACTGCTTAGTTTGGGTAGAGGCAGACAATATACAAAGAGGCTATGTAAACTGCATGTAAATTTGTGGAGCACTTTGACTCAATTGAACAGGAAGTACTAGAATACAAATCAGGAATACAAGAATGCAAACATTGGTCATAGGTCTGCAAAAAGAACTAATTATTTCTCCACAGTTTATATAGTGGTAAAAATATGGCATTTCTATTAATTATTTCTATCTCAAAACATCTAATAAAGTGTACATAATGCATTGTTTTGCATTTCTTTTGATGACAACATGGGTTTTTTGTCTAGGTATGAGCACTGTTCCTGAGGTGGTGGTGGCTCGTCACTGTGGGCTTCGTGTTTTGGGTCTGTCCCTCATCACCAACAAGGTTGTGACTGATTACGACAGCAGCGAAAAGGCAAACCACGAGGAGGTGCTGAAGACAACTGAGCATCGGGCCAAGGATCTTCAGATGCTTGTTAGTCAACTTGTCGCAAAGCTCTAACTCTAGATATGTTTAAAAAGATTCTTAATTCTACTGTTTTTTTGGTAATGGGACAAATATTAGACTGGGAACACAATAGCTTTTTGTTTTTTTGCACAGCCATGGTATTTCTGTTCGGTATCAGTTATAAAAGGCAACTTTGATGTCTTAAATGATGAAGCCACTAATTTGTTAGACCTTTGATGGCTAACCTGTGTACACCTGTTGATGTATCATCTTACAGGTTTAGAGAAGTATTCATATAATATTTTGCTAAAGAGAGCAGTGCAATCTAGATAATACAGGCTCTTATATACTGGAATGAAAAGTGATTGCTATTAACATTGCACAAAAGTACCTATTTTTGCTTTATATTAATATTAATTATAGAACAGCTATTTCTGACCGAGTAATCTGATTGGACAAGAGACTTTCCAATGAGAACTGATATTCACCAATAACAGCACTGGGACTGTTCACAGGTGTATCACTCCGCTACACCAGAATTCTAACAGTTAATTTTAAATGAAACAAATAGCTTGTGCGCAGAAAATCTTACCGTTCGTTGCATGGCAACAGCTTTGTTGAGGAACTATTTGTGTTGGCGTAGCCAACAGATCATCAAATAAACAAATAAATCATAATCTTTTGTGGTGTAATATGGCTAACTAATAAAATGTGTTTGTAAAACTGGTGTATAAAAGCAATATCACACTCGAGGTCATGCTATATCGGTGAATATCGGAACGTGTGATTTTCTGCGGCACGAGGCCGCAGGCCGAGTTCCTACGACCGAATAACACCAGTGCCGATATTCGCCGATATAGCACTCCCTCCCGTCTGATATTGCTTTATTAGAAACTAGTTTATTGTCTAAAGAACTTGAAGTGGTAAATATATAAATATATATATATATATATATATTTATATATTTATATGTATATATATATTTTTTTTTTTTTTTTATATTTATGCTCAGTTTTTTACTTGTATGAAAGTCAATGGAAACACTTTTTGTTTGTGATTTTACATACCAGCAAATTGAAAAATAAAGTCATTAATATAATCTTTACTAAATTATTGGCCTGGAAATAAATGAAATTACTTCATACCACATGTATTAAGGTATGAGGAAGGTAGAGGTGCTGGGATGTATTGTGTTTGCACACAAAGCAAAGACAAAACTGTAACAGGGAGGAGTTATAGTTCCTAAACCTCAGGTTTCAGTTTCCCCTGTGCTGCCTTGGAAATACTTGCCAGGTTTCCTTGACCATCTCATTCAATAGAGCTGAAAAGGGCAAAAAAATCCATGATCAGCAGTCATCCTCTTAGACCACTTGGATCAGGCAGAACACCAAGATGCTAAGGGAAGTCTTAAAGGTGAATTACACTCACTAGCAAACAAACAGGTCATTCTTATTCAGTTTATCTCTGCCAGAGCTAAATGTAAGTACAACTAAGAAGGGAGCTATTTTGTGAATACGAATAAATATATGTTTTTAGCTTTTATTTTCATTGTATTGCTCATTTTTGTTTTATTGTAAAACTGCTGTTTTTTGTGTTTTGCCCTGCTGACTTTATCTACCCAGGTTTAATATCCACTACCTTATGCTCTGATAATTATTGTCTTATAAAATGTTACTGCTGTCAAATAAAAACCCTTGCAGAACCCATTCAGAATCTAGTATCTTTATAAATGGATGTTTGATATCTGTGTGGGAAATATTTTACAAAACTGGAGAACACGCAAGGGTTCGCAGGGCAGAAAGTGTTTATTCCCTTCTATTGTTAAGGAGGATCAGTAAACAAGGAGAATAGGGCAAACTAATACTTTCGTCACTCTACATCTGTGACTTTAACAACACCTAAAACAAATGAAGTCACTGTGAGATTGAGATGAAGGAGAAATGGCCGTTCCGTGCTCGGCACCATTCTCTTACATAATTCATCCACATGCAGCTTGTAGATTTTCAACCAACTGCGGAGCTGAAATATTAATACAAATGAGGCGGACAACCCAGTAACACATAGCCTCGCCCCTATGTTTGTCCAAGATGTATTTAAAAGCAGTCGCTCCGGAACACCACAACAAAAAGTGAGACAACAAAAAAGATAGTGGGAAAGACACTACAATTGATTGCATTGATCAATCAATCAATCAATCAAAATTACAAAAAAAAAACTTTATTTATCCCAAAGGGAAATCCAATGATGTTGAAGTAATTCATTTAACTAAGGAGTTGTTGTAGAAGGTGAAGGAAAGATCTTCTGTAGCGGTCAGTTTTACAATTAGGCTTAAGAAGCCTTTGACCGAAGAGACTCTGTTATCCTAAACATAGTCTTGTGAAGAGGATGTTTAGAGTTGTTTATAATTTTCTTATGTTTACGTAATATCCTTCTTTGTATCTCCATCTCCAGAGATTTCACTTTTGTTCCCAGAACAGACCCAGCCTTCTTTATCAGGTTGTTGAGCCTTTTTAGGTCCCTTTCTCTGACGCTGCTGCCCCAACAGAAGATGGTAGAGGAGATGACACTCTCAACAAAAGACTTGTAGAAGATCTGCAACATCTTTATGCAAACCTTGAAGGATTTTAGCTTCCTCAAGAAGTACAGTCTGCTCTGTACCTTGTTTCACTGTTGCGTCTCCAGTCCAGTTTTTTAAAGAGTCCAGACAAACACTGAGGTATTTATATTTCTCAACCATCTTTACTTCTTCTCCCATGATGGAAATAGGAGTTGATCTGACCCTGTTTCTCCTGAAATCTACAATCATGTCTTTTGATTTGTTCACACTGAAGATGAGATGATTGTTTCCACACCATGCCACAAAGCTTTCCACCAGCTCTTTGTACTCAGCATCTCGTCCATCTCTGATACATCACAGTCATCTGTGTATTTCTGTAGATGACAGGAGTCTGACTTGTACTGGAAGTCTGAAGTGTAAAAAGTGAAAAGGAATGTTGAGAGTACAGTCCCCTGTGCTGCTTATCACTGGGTAGACACACAGTTATCAAGTCAGACAACTGTGCTCTGTTGGTCAGGTAGTCATTGATAGAGGCGATAGCTGAGACCTCCACCTTAGTCTTCTGGAGTTTCCGACAAAGCAGATCAGGCTGAATTGTGTTAAATCAAATAACATGATTCTCACAGAGCTGCCTGCTTTGTCCAGGTGACAGTGAGATTGTTGAAGCAGATGTATGATGGCATCTTCAACTCCAACTCCATGGCAATAAGCAAAATGCAGAGGGTCCTGGTATGTGCTGGTTTGTTTAATAATAATAATAATAATAATAATAATGTATACTTTATTGATCCCGTGGGAAATTGTTTTTGGTGTAAACCACACCGGGGCAGCCATTTTGCAGGCGACAGGTAGGCAGTAGCGCAAAGGGTCTTGCCTAAGGACCCACACTGGATGCTGTGGTGTATTTTTGCCCTGGGCTGGATTTGAACCCATGAGCTTTGGATTGGATGTCTAGTGACATTCCAAATTTTATTCTCACGGTCCAGTTCCACCCAAGAGCTAATATTAAAATAGACAAAATTAAGTTTAAAAGAAGAAGAATAAACTAGAATGCAATAAACACAAAATATACAGAAAATATACAGAATTTAAGGGAGTAGGGGGTTTGGAGTAGCAGCAGCATGAATGAATGACTGAATGAATGAATGAATTTGTAGTGCAAGTTACAATAGCCTTTAAGCTGTCTCAGTCCGTTTAAAGTGTCTCAGTGTGGTTAGGTGAAGGTGTTCAGTGTGTATTGTCCATGTAAAGTGTCAGTGCAGTGGTTGTTCAAGTGGAGTTCGAGAGTCTCACAGCTTCAGAAATTAAGCTGTTTCTCAGTCTGGTGGTTTTACACTTGATACTCCGCAGCCTCCTGCCTGAGGGGAGCGGGACAAAAAGTGAGTGTGCTGGGTGGGTGGGATCTTTCCTAATGCAGGTGGCCCTTTTTCTGCATCTGGAGGTGTAGATGTCTGTCGGTGCTGGGGAGGCTGACTCCAACAGTACTCTGTGCAGCCTTCACCACCCTCTGCAGAGCTTTCCTGTCTGCAGCAGAGCAGCTTCCATGCCATACGTTGATGCTGGAGCACAAGACGCTCTCCACCACACATCTGTAGAAGGAGGTGAGGACTGAGCTCCCAAGTCCAGCTCTTCTCAACCTCCTGAGGAAGTAGAGCCGCTGGTGTGCCTTCTTGACCAAAATGGAAGTATTGTTGCTCCAGGTGAGGTTGTTACTCAGGTGTACACCCAAGTACCTGTAGCTGTTGACCACTTCCATAGCTGATCCACAAATGTGCAGGGGGGGTGGGGCTGAGCATGTTGACCCCTTCTGAAATCCACAATCATCTCCTTGGTTTTCTTTACATTAATGCAGAGGTTGTTCTCTCTGCACCAACCTTCCAGGTGTTCCACCTCCTGGCTGTAGCTGGACTCATCACGGTTTGTGATGCATCCAAACACTGCTGTGTCATCCGCAAACTTCACAATATGACAGCCTGGATGGATAGGCGAGCAGTCCTATGTGAGCAATGTGAACAAGAGGGGGCTCAACACACAGCCCTGAGGGGAGCCAGTGCTGAGGGTAATGGTGGGGAGGAGATGTTGTGAATCCTCACCGACTGTGGTCTGTTGGTCAGGAAGTCCAGGACCCAGTTGCAGAGGGAAGAGCTCCGTCCAGATGAGGAGAGTTTATTAATCAGAGTCACTTTGTGACTATCGGTGTGAGGGCTACTGGCCAACAGTCATTCAGACCTGTCACTGCGGAGGAGTCTGTCTAAGACTTTCTTGATGTGGGATGTTGATAGCTAGGATGTAATCAAAATGGTAGAGGAGGGGATGTGGAGTGAAGCATGCCACAGTTTGCAAACAGCGGAGCTCCTCCCTAGCCCCGAATGAGAGAGGGTGCTTCATGGAGTGTGGCAAAGGTGTACTTCACCCCACTCCAGAAACCACACCTCCCCCCCAAAGACTTTTAGTGTGTGGATGAGTGTTGTGGATTCGAGCCAAAGAGGAGAGGGGTGTAAGGTGTGCAACACCATAACAATGATTTCCGATGTAAAGATCAGAGAACAGTAGCTCAAATAACAACTCAACACTACCACAATAGTTTCATGTTGGGAAGCACAACAGACTATGAAGAAGAGGGACTACACATTTGAAGGCTTCCAGAAATTGAAAAAGGAGAGATTAAAAAAAAATTATCTGGTTATATGAGTCACCGTTTCAGCTACAGCGTAATAAATAAACGTGTCGATTCATCCCGCATCATGTCACAAACCCCAAGTAATGTCAAAGGAGTTTTTGCCAATGACACCAAGTTCAGAGTGGTCTCATCTCAAGACTGTGATTGCTCAATTCCTCCCTTACATTCTGAAGTGAGTTTTTACTGGTTACTCTTTGTTGTGGTTTAGACATTCAATTTTAAATGTTTAACAACAGTGAAAACTGTATCTGTAAGGACAGACGATGGCAGCAACATCGGTGAGTCAGTTTTACTCTACAGTCTGTGCGTTCTTGCGACAAGTCTCATCTGTAATCTAGTGTTGATCCATCTATTGCCGCCACGCCAAGTTCTGCCATTGATTATAGTGCAAAGAGAAGCAAAGGAAATTGAGCAGGACAGGTCTGCTGAGTTCACATTCTGAAACACCATCCTGTGTCCAGATCCTTTTCGTTCATCACACATTACATGCATTTGACTGATCTTTTAGCTTTGCATTTCTCTGTAGCTCCTCTAGCCAGTATAAATTAAGAAACATCTTTGCTATTTTTTTTACTGCCTTCAAAGCTGAGTACCAGCGGTTGGTCAGCATTGTATCAGTAGGCAGGGTGGAGTTGGAAAATTACTGCTCCACCTCAGTGGAAATGTGAAAATGTTCAAGTTCAACAATCCATCACTCAGAGCACTGTTACCAAGTTGTTGTTGTTTTCTGGATCATTTACATTTGTTGACTTCAGCTTTAAATACAACATACATTTTAATTTGGAACATCAAAGCTGCAGCATGCAGAGACTGTTTAGGTATGTTTGAATCAAAAAACGAAGTTTAAGGTTGGCAACAATAAAAACAATAATTGTTTTGTGTAGCAATGGTTACTTTCAGAGAAAAATGTGTGTCCATAATGACTTGGCGTCACATGCAGGTAATGGCTGCTGAGAATATTGCAACCTAGGGGTGTCTGTTAAATTAAGAACTTCCTTGTGAAAAGTTCTACTGAAGTGAAACATGTTTTAGGATGTCCACGTGTGTTCATCACGTTCCAGGAACATCTCCTGGAGTGAGAGCCTGATGAATCCCGAGGAATCTAATGAAAAACAATAAGGACAGTAATGAACATTTTGAAAATTAAGTTGAGGTCCCAGCTTTCACTAGTCAAGCATTTTCATATAATCATTGGTGGTGTTGTTTTTCTTTCTATTAAACAAACTTCACAACCTTTCAAGAGAAACATGTTCAAACGAAAAAAAGAAAAAAAAAAGAAAAGAAAAAACTAACTAGGGATGACCTGCATATTTGCCAACATGATGGAGGACTATGTCCCCAGGTAAAAGTGAAAACCTAAGAGGCTAATGTATCACCATTATAATTTGGACCTTAGGAAATGCCACGGATCTCATTGCTAAAAAAAATTTGGTCAGTTCTAAAATATACTTTAGAAATAGAATCAAATGAATTGGGTTTAACACTGTGACAACCCAGTTCTACTGAGTGCTGTTTTTTGTCCATTAACCTTTGTGGGTGTGGTCAGTGTTATCGAGCTGTTGGGATCATCAGGACCTGCTGGTACCAGTATATACGCTCATGTGATTCACTCTTTTAGTTGGTTCAAAGAGACAACTTTTTTTGTTTTGTTTTAATAAAACATTCATCATTGCTTCACTAATGCATACAGTTAAACCCTACTGGTTTACTGAAAAAAATTCACATTTGTTTGTGTTTTTTCTTTTGAAGTACATTTTTGGTCACTTCTTTTTTAAGTTGAATAGCTTTATTTTTACATGCAACAATTCATCTAATGCACCTTGATATTTCAAATAGTTGCATTAAACCAAAAAACAGATGAATGTCAGGTGGAAGAATACAGTCATCTGTATTTAAAACATCTAAAGAATTATACCATGCATGTCTGCTTACCCTGTTTACACTGATATCCTTAATAAAATCCATTCAAGTAATTGGTAAAGAATCCTCTTTTGTTTAGTTAATGAGTAAAAGGTTTATACCATCTTACTCCACTTCACAATTATAAGATTTAATATTCTGTTACATAAAATATCAAAAAAATGTTGTGATTTGACCTAATGTAAAGGACTTTAAAAGGTTCTTATCTGGTTTTATCAAGCTCTTCACAATAGATACAGGAAATAAAAAAGAAATAAAATTAATAGGGGAAAAAAAAAATGTTTAAACCTAAAATTTTAAGTTTACAGCCATTATCCAATTACCTTTATGAAACTTCAGTTGTTTTTCCCCAAACAAATCAATATTTATTTTCGTTTTCCCATGATAGGTGACCTGTTTAATGTCTTTATTTGAGTCTTGACTAGATCAATTAAGCTCCATGAGTGAAACTGTGCCTGTTTGAAGATCGGAGGGGAGGCTTCAGGGAGTCTTACTCCTGCCTATTACCGTATTTATTAGTTTATCTTGGACGTTATGACCTCCTGCAGTAAAATAAGTTTAAGAAATAAATGTAAGCGTGAATCTGTGTCCCCTCCACACTAGACGGCCCATTAATGAAAAAAAGCCTCCCCCCTCATTTTTTTTCAGGTCTTATTTCATGAAGTATATTTGTTATGTGGGCTAATCACCGTTGGCTGGAGGCTGTGTGGGAAATGTGATTAGTGTGTGAAGCTCTAACTAAGACTCATGCTGGAGATGAGCTGCACGTGGGAAACATGGGGGTCCGCAGAGCACACTGCATGCATGGAGGGGTGAAGGGGGGCGGGGGGTGCAAAACCTGATGCAACAAGAGAACAGTTGAATCGTCTGCGTCTTTTTTTCTTTCTTTTTTTGCACACATCATCCGATCCACTGCAGTCCTGTCGCAAAACTGCACAAAGCTGGCCAGAAAACCTTGCACGGGAGAGAGGCGCTGACTCAGATGGAGCGGACGCTGCAAGGGCGCCCCCGGCGGCTGAGGTCCGCTCCTGCTCCCTGCATTAAAAAGCAGCGGCGCGGCGAGCTGGGGGCCACAGTGTGGACTTTGTTTCAGCCGCCGACACTGAAAAAAACTAAAGTTAAAACTCGCTTCCTCTCCGTCTCTTGTTCATTCCTTGCGTCTGACCTGCAGCAGCATCTTCATCAGCCTCATCATCATCATGGCCAATAAAGCACAGCAGCCTCCTCACCTGCACCTGGCCGAGGTCACCGCGTCCCAGTTCCTGGACATCTGGAAACATTTCGATGTGGACGGTAGGATTTTTTCTTTTTCTTTTATATGCAGAAACTTAAAGTGAATTAATTTGACTATTATGCATCACATAAAATAAGGATACACTGACTTTGATTGTGCTGCATTATAATTAGATTGTAATTGGTAATTAATTAATTAGATGAAACTAGAGTAAACTGAAGTGATGTAAAATTAACTGGATTTTGATTGAACAGAGTGCAAACTGGACCTTTTTTTTGAAATTGCGTTTAAGTGATATTTTTCTTAAATAAATAAACTTAATGGAAATAAATGGTGCTACTAGAGAGTTTTAATCTGCGAAAATCGGTATACTGTAAACTGTAGCCAGTGGATTTGTGATTTTTGTTTTCTGAATGATATTTTTGACTTGGAAAAATGTATGAACATTGTTTCTTAAATAATTTTAAAGAAATGCTAAAATAAAAAAAATAAAACGTGGGAAACGTTCTGCAGACAAAAGAGGCGCAAAAATAATCCAATAGTATATCAAAATAAAAATTTCACATTTAATTGTGGCATCTGACTTTTTGTTATTATTATTGTAGTAAAATCTTAATCATGTTACTTATGTAACCAGCATGTTTAAGTAAGTACCTGAGTGATTTAGAATTTTCGATATGAAATGAAAGCTTTTGATTGCGCTCCTTTGGATTTGCGCATCTTGTGTGCATTTGGCTGAAGTCCTGCTGGTACATAAAGTACTCCCCTGATGTTGCTGTTCGTCACATGTTGTATTGTCTTTACAGTGCATCAATAGATGATGTGCTTGGTGCTTCACGAGTTTGAACTTTGACGTTTTTATTTATTTATTTAATCTAATTTTAGCGTGCAGGTCATAGGAATGATGAAGATTCTGAGTTCAATTCCCAAGAATCTTGCATGCATAATTTTTTTGTCACTCCAGTTTACAGTTGACCAAGCATTCTATAACTGGTGAAAGTGATTCTTCAAACTGTTTAGTTCATCTTCTTTTTTTTTTTTTTTTTACCTTGGTGAGATTCACAATAATCGTGCATTTCCATGTAAAATGAACTTTTTACAAAATATGATTGGGTAAATCTTTCAGTGGAATTTTTCAGGTCCTTCTTGTTTCATGCAAAAAACAATTTTCATAATGTTTTGCATTTTGCTAAATGGAGGCTAATCTACCAAGTTGACCACATATGTCCAGATACATAAATCTCTTTCTATTTACATATTTGACATGACTCTGCATTGCCTTGTCATGTCACTCAGCATATCTCCAAAAGGGCTAAGGTAGTTTAGTTTATTTTGTCTTCCTATAAATCTATCAACTACCTTATCATGACAATGTGATAATCCTTTATCTTATTAAAAGACAGGAGTGCAGATATGTTTGCGATCAACAGACTTTTTTTATATAATGGATTCTACGTCTTTAAAACGGTTTTGCTGCACTACAGCATTGTGCTCCTGATTTGATTTGGGCGGAGGCAAACTATGATTTGGTTTGAAAAATAAATAACAGAGAATCACCACTTAACGGGCTGATCCAAGCCCGATTCCTGTCATGTCTGCTCCTTGACATGCCTAAAACACACCTGCAAACAAAGTCTGTCCTTCTTTGTTATACACAAAGGTACTCAAAGGAATTCATTGTCTGTGCGCTCGTTTCTGATGCCTGCACACAAGCTGAAGCATATTCAGCTGGGAAATCAAGGTGGGAGGAGAAGCTGGGTGTGGTGGAGATGCTAAGCAGCTGAGCCCCCCCCCCCCCCCCCCCCCC
>JAVLVB010000212.1:1121879-1240530 GCA_032876305.1 Orestias chungarensis | reverse complement strand
GGGGGGGGGGGGGGGGGGGGGTTCGATCAGAGAGAATTTTTTCAAACTGAAGAAGATGCAAAATACTGTGGAGATGAATTGTCACGCATGGACAACGGGAAAACCTCTGAAATGCAATGTTTATTTTTATTTTTGTCTTAGGCATGGAGGCGATATGACACAGATCGCAGCGGCTACATTGAAGCGAATGAACTGAAGGTAAGTACATATACTCGTCAATACATTCAAGTTACAGAGAAGTAGATTACATCCACTGTCAATAACCTAAACATAGTTTAGTTTGTTTATTCATCCTGCTCCATTGTCATACTTTTTGTGTTTTATTCCCTTCCCCCATCCCCCACCCCACCCGCCTTTGTTCACTTTTATTTCCACATCACAAAATCTTAACAGGACCCTAAGCTGTAATCATTTAGAAGGATTGATAATCCTAATAATTTTTTTTAACTATCCGTAATTCCTGCTAGCTTCAAATGTACTAAAAAAGTTATATTATGTGTGAATGTATTTTTATCTTACGGTCCTTCTCTGCATGTTAATGCGTGTTTTTCACACAAATAAAAGTAAATAAAAGAACGTGAATTGAAATAGTTTATAGTATTTCTGTGTGTCATAAATTTTTCCTTTTTATAGAATAACATACGTTTATTTTCTGAAAATCTGTATTTGTTACGTAAAATATAATTGTGTTGTTGCCAAAAATAGAATAAAATCGGCACAAACATATGCCTATATGATGATTAGACAATACATATTTCATTAGATTTTGAATAAAAAACAGTCTCAAACATTTATTAAGGGTTCCCAGAACTGTACTCAAGGTTCAAGCAAGCTCACAAGGGATTATATAATTTCTTTGTATTCAGGTGTCCCAAAGCTACAGTTCTGTTCACTCATGGGACAAAAAAGCTGTTTTACGTTAATACTTTTCCACTAACACTTACAGCTCTACGCTGAACCTGGTTTCTCATGCATGACTTGTGACAGTAATTATACATCCTCAAAAGTCAGCCAAATAATTAGATATGTTAGTTTAAAAAAGACAACATTTTGAAGCAGTATGCAAAACAAACAGGGCGAATCCTATCCATAATCGCATCCATAATTAAGAGGAAATGTAGAATTTAATAAATAGCTTGATAAAGGAACAACTCTCCCAATGAAAAGTTTAATAAACAAATAAATCTGCCATTACAAACAACAAAATAAACAAGAGGGTTTGTTTTCAACAATTGATAAACACATCAGTACATATTTTTAATAAAATCTTTAGCTATTATAATTTATAATTGACTTTCTTGTCGGTAGTTTTTCCCATGCGTAGTTTGTTACCTAGATGCTAACTTTGTTTTTGGTGCTTTGATAACCTCCAGTATTTCAGTAGCGCACAGTGACAGCCTTGTACCTCTATGAACTTTTGATTTCTCTACTTAGCACTAACCAAAAACTGACACAAACAAAACGTGGAAGAAGCGTAAATAAAACCAAAAACAACGAGGTTCAACTTGAAGAAATGTTTAATTGTAGGAATTACATTAGTCCTTCGCAGAAAACATTACTATTAATATGACATCAGAGATCAGTCAACGATAAGGTTTCACATTATGAAGCAAAAATGCGTGAGCATTATGTACATTACCCAGAATAACACACACATATATATATATATATATATATATATATATATATATATATATATATATATATATATATATATATATTTGTGATTATCTAAAGTGTCTTAGCATATACCTGAAACTTCATAACAGCATTTTACCATTGTGTGGGTGATGGAGTGAGATTTAAAACATTCTCGCTCCATCTCAACACATCATCATGTTCAGATTATGGCGAGGGATGATTCTCCCTAATCAAATCACATTTTCCACATCTCTATAGATCAGAGCCTGTGGTATTTCACCTTTGATCTATTAACTGTCCATTATCTTTGTAAAGAGGAGTTCACACAATGCAACCCTGCCCTAATACCTCCGTGCGTAAAATTGCCAGTAGTCGGTTGTTGCTTGTAGCCATATAACATCCTACATTCACTATCTCATAAGAAAGAACTGCACTTCTTTCACCATTGTCATAAAATGTTTAGCAAAGTTTCTGACCTGCTTCATGTGTTCTTTCCATATATCTGAACACACACACCATGGCAGTATAAAATAAATGGTTGTAAAACATAGCATAACACAAAGGATATTAAACGTAAGCCTATGCTTTAAGTCAAGCAAGTTCACCTTTGAGACTTAAGCGGCAGCTCCAGAGGAAATTCCCCAGTGACCACGACTATTCCCCCCTCCATCAGGTGTCGATTTAGATGGAAAACACAGTGCGGATTGCACAAATGTTATTTACTTTAACACCTCTATTACAATGTTGGCTGAAATGTTAAAAAGGAGAAGCCATTCACCGGGGAGTTGGGCCTTATTGGGGTCGACGACTGACGTGTGCAGATGCTTGGGTTGTTTCCAGTGTCGCGTTTCTTCCAGCTGAGCAGGTGCAGATAAGTTACTCAGGTGTGGCTTTTGGGAAGCCGTGGACAACTGCAGATGAGATGCCAAGCACCAGACATGTGTCTCACCACATAATTGAGAACAGGCATGGAAAATATTGAATCGAGTGATACAATACATTCACTTTTAAAGCTGCTTGGCTGTTTTTATGCATTTCCGTATCCTTTAAAACCAAAAAAATGAAGTAACATCACAATTTTCATTACAGTTTCATTATTTCTTTTGTCTTTGTATAATTATTTCTTTATTCATTATTTATCATATTTCATAATCTATTTTATGTTCCCTTCATTCATTCTAGAGTTTCAATATTTTGTTTAGTTTTTATTCGGAAATTTGAAATATGTTTGATAATAATTTGAAAAAACTTCATGTATGTTCAAATCCAAGGATATCGAAGCAACTTTTGAATTGTAGAATTTCTTATTGATGTGATGATAATCAGACAGATAACCTCTGATTTTGTTCTTCTCCTGATCTATATCCACTTATAGGGCTTTCTCTCAGACCTGCTAGAAAAGGCAAACAGACACTACGATGATCAGAAGCTGCTGGAGTACACACAGACCATAGTAAGACTTCCTATATCTCATGTGCGAACACGCATATGGATCCACCTTTCACTTTACGGTGGGGCTCGACAACGTGTTGTTCTTTTTACCATAATGGCATAAAGTTTCATCAGAAGTGAATATTTTACCAGAAGTTCAAATTCTCAAATGAATATACAGAACCTGCCTTTGCATCCTTTATATGCGGACGTTGTTTATAATTATACGTAGTAAGTAAAAGAACATGTGTTTTTCTTTCTTTTTTTAAATGTGCATTTCTATTTATCCCCTTTTAACTTTAGACTTCTAAATACATTTAGCATAAATCCAGCTCAGCTTTCAGACAAGTAATTAGTAAACAAAGCCTAGCTATGTGCAATTTAATGTCAGTGTTTCATTGGAGATCATTAGTGAAAAAATAGGACCATGAAGAGAAAGGAACATACTTTATAGTTCAGCGATACGATTTTCACGTCGCATAACACTGGATCAAGTTCTAAACATTATGCAAGCTTAAAAAGGTTCACGGAGCTCTGTTTAATCCTTCACATAAGACATGATTGACCTGCTAAACTGACAATAACCAGAGAAGCAGCAAAGAGAACATTTGCAGTTTTCCCAACAGGGAACACAGCGTATACTTGGAAGATTGTACTCTGACCGAATGAGAACGAAGTTAAAACCTCCAGGTTGAAGACCCGTCCCCACAGTGAAATGGAGGCAAAGTCATCACCTGTGGGGGTTCATTTTATTTAGAAGGGACAGAAAACGGGTCAGAGTTTATGAGACGAAGGGAGGTAGGAATATACTAAAAGAAAAAATGGTAAGAGGCCCTATAAGGAGTGACTTGGAGGTTTCCAATCTAGCTGCTAATAGGTCGGATTAGCTGCTGGCCCCTTACCATTTTTACTTTTAGTATATTCCTAAACATGAAACCAAAGCTGTAATGTAAAGGTTTTGGCAGATTTATGTTTTAAAAAAGCTTAATCATAGGAACATTGCCTAAATCTAACTGTGACAAAAGTTGAAAACTTATGTCCATACTTAATGTTCTTCTATTAGTCCATATAAAATTGTGCTATTTTGAACTCTCTTGATTCATAAAACTGGTGCACACATTCTAAGGGAAAAAAAAGGCAGCGCTCTAAAATATTGACTTGGTGAGTTTGGTATAAATGCACACCACCTTCTTAATTTTAATTTAAAAAACAAACATTTGAAAACTATTTAGCATTTCGTAATTATGTCCTACTTTGTGTTTTCCTATCACAAAAGACTTGGAAGTTTCTGGGCATTATGTGAAAAAAAATAGAAATCATTTGCGGAGTAATTCTGCTTTCCATCCGGTCTGCTAGATGTCCCAGCGCTGCTGTTCAGGTGGAATCAGTGATGTGCACCAGAGTCACAGAGACCTAAAATTCTCCGCAGCCAAGATGTAATAACATCTTCTCAGACACCCTGAAGCTTTACAAGCAATCTCCTCAATGTTCAGATAAGCCCATTGTTCGTCTACAATGGCTTCAAAAGATTAAATCAACATCATTAAATATGTCTGTTAATTTCGGTGCTACCATCTTTTACATGTTGAGAGGCCAGCATTCACTGTAAGACTCATAAAAAGAGAGAGTTAATGAACTTCCTTCATAACAGAAGGGGAAAAATACTTATCTATTGTTGAATATTGTCAGCAAAAATAAGGGTTGCTCATATTGTCGCAATTAACTCCAAATTATAAATCTGCCATAAATATGTGTAAGTGTAATCAAGTCAGTATAATTGGATGGTTAGTTTCATGGTGCCATTGCAGTTTGTGTTAATTTTAATTTGTAATTACTAAAAAAATAACAAAAAAGAAACAATTCAAAGCAACTGCTTTTGAATTAATTTGCAAATATTGAACAATTGCTTTTTATGACGGTGCATTAAAAAGTCTTTTTATTGGTAATTTCCAATGTAAAAAGGTAAATTGTAAATTACTTGAATTCTTAACAATGTTCTGCTGTTATTGTAAAAATAAAATAAGAATAAACTAGGGAAGGCTAATAGTCATTTTAATGCTGTAAACATAAAACAATCTTTGGGGAAGTTTCCAAACACTTCAAATATTGTACATTTACTGGTTTTGCTGTATACTTTTGCCACAATTTATCTTTCACTGCTTTTCATTTCTGTTCTGTTTTGCTTTGTTTTGTAGCTCAGGATGTTTGATTTGAACGGAGATGGAAAACTGGGCCTTTCAGAAATGGCAAGGTATTATACAGTTCTACTTACTTCTATATCACTATATTAAAAGTTAAAACACATTTCCTCCTGGTTTTCATTCAGTGTCATCTGATCTAAATAATTAACCAACTACTGCTTCCGCTAATTAGGTTCTTTTTTCCCCCTACAGACTCCTCCCTGTCCAGGAAAATTTCCTTCTGAAATTCCAGGTATGAAAAAACAAATAAAACCACCTAAGCACTCTTGTTCTCTTAAACATTTAGAATAAGCAATGAAGTAATTCCTAAATATAATTTGCTATTTGCATTATGTTTTATATGATACATTTCGTTCCTGTATATTAAATTTGTTCTTATTTTAGATGTTAACAAAGCAATTAAATACTTGTATGCTTGCTCATAGTTATTGTGATGTTAGTAGTTGAGACTAGCATAGTTTTTATTCATTGGTTTTTATATTTTTGCCTTCTGGGTTTTATTACAGGGTGTGAAGTTGACCTCTGAGCAGTTCAATTCCATCTTCAATTTCTATGACAAAGTAAGTGGTATTTCTTCTCAAGCTGTATTATTCAGTATTATCAGATGTGATCTGAGCAAAATAGTAACCGTTTCTAAAAATTGCTATTATTTTCTTTTCTTTTTTATCATTACAAAATTGTCCCACTAATCTCTATGTGCATCATGATCTCGGCAAGGGAAGTAGGATTGTCTCAATCTGTCCAAAGACATCAACACAAAAATATGTGAAAGTTAACAAATAACAGCCAACTGAACGATGGCAACAAACCACTCTTGATGATGGCTGTTCAATATTTTGCAAAACTAGAGTTCAATAATTGATCAAATGGCATTAATTCATTACTTTTTTCTTTCAGGTTTAACATAATTTGTTAAATTACACGTAGTTACATTTAAATGTTTGTGACTATTGTTAATACCACAGGGCTTGACTAATTAATAGAAATTAGCCAAAGCCTTTAATCCATAACTATTTAATGGAAAATCTTACTGAGGGATTGTTAAAAACAAAAATGCCTCTGATAGTTTAATTGATAAACCACATAGCAGGGCTATTCATTCTCTTTGTACTTGTTATTTTTTAAGCAATAATGCTCCTGAAGTCCCCATAGGTCTTAAAATCCAATGCAAAACATTTTTAAAACTGACTTAAGAAGTCTTAAATTTAAGTTCCTGCAATCTGCACAAACCTTGACAGATGCTCTGGTACTGGTTGAGAGAAAATATGGAAAGAACAGAGTCACTTAGATAGTTCATCTTAAATGAAAGTCTGCTAGCTGCCACTGAAACCTACTGGGCTTTTTTCACGAGTTTCACTGGAGATAAAATGTTTGTATTCTACATAAAAACTAGGCTGTCTCTGCATTGAAACTTTGAATATTCTACTCCTGATTTATTATGTGTGGATGACTTTATTGTTTGTTCTGAGACAGGATTTTCTTGTTGTTACAATAATTAAGATGCAAATTTCTTGTTAAAGGTCTTTTTGTATACCTAGGGAAATGAGTTAGGGCTGCTGCACCTGTTCCTGTGTAAACAGCTCATGGTTGCTCGGCTGTGCTTTACTTATTTTCCAAAACAGAGGTAAATCTGTGGGGAAGAAAAGCAGCGAGGGATATGATGCAAGGCAGACGAGAGGGGAGCTTTACAATACAGCAGCTGAATCATTTTTATTGTTTATAGCTTTCTGAAGCTAGGGATGTAATGGGACACCCATAAGGATCTGAGACAAAATGTTTAACTCTTACAAGTCCTAGAATAGCGCCATTAATTTTACTAAGTTATATATTCTTTAATCGGTTTTAATGAAAACAAAAATATGTTTATGCTTTGTAAAGTGAAAACTACAAAACATCAGTGGTTGCATATAAGGCTTGTCATGCCACTTCTTACTTACTTTGCTAAAAAACATGTTTTACTTAGATCCCAACATCACAATGTGAAATACATTAGGTAAAAAAATATCTAAATAAAGTACAGTACAGCATTTACAATTAAAGTGTTTCTTTCAGAATTATTACAGTAGTCATATATATTGTACATTTTGCATAATGACTTATGTTGTAAAGTCTCTCATCTCTGCTGCCCAAGAGTTAACCATTTTATCAGGTTTTGCTCAGGGAAAAAGTCAAAACACCCTGTTTAAATCCTCCAGACCACACTGTTTAGTACGCATATTTAAAAGTTACGTAATACATACTTGTGGTTAAGGGCTATATTTCAAACGGATCCAATCCAACAAAAAAACTATATCCAAATCAAACTTTGGTATTTCATAGTTTATAAATATGAGTGAAACTCCTTTGAGTGGAAATACATAGTTTATAACCGAATTAAAGGAAAATAAAACACGCATTGCATATGTGGTGCTGCAGTGGAGGTGCTTGTTCATTTATGCGTGCATTTCTTTTTCTTTTTTTTTGCCTTAAATGCATCAAGTGAGCATTGTGTAATGCAGCCAGAGAGGAGCTGCAGGCGGCGGTCTCTGGTGCTGAGACTGTGGACTGCCAGCTGGACACTAATGCGTCTCAGGAAGCCACATCCCTGAACTGTGATGAGACCTTTAAATCCAAGATGGCTTGATTGTGTTTTCCCATAACTTTGCAGAGTGCCAGGTGCTCTATCCTTAAATCGGGGAATAAATAGAATTCACATTTTATTCCTTGAATCTCATACATGTCAACATCAAAGTTCATCCCTTTTTAAAGGACTGGCAGGATTCACTGCTCTGAAGTCATCTTGAGCCTAAGCCCACTTGAACAAATCGCGGCCCCATGCTGCATGCCAAAGGCAGACTTCCAGTAACGCAGAATTATCTGCTGGCCCACAACCCCCCTAAACACCGTCACCAGACATAACTCATTAATTAGCAAAGAGAATCAATATTGGCTTTATTGCTAGCGCTCCTCACATTATTGTGAATGGAACAGCTTTTTTAAAAGACTTGCTGGTACATTCATGATTTTGCCATAAACTCCTGAAGGTAGCTGAGCAGCAAGTCCGCAAAAACAAACAGATCAGAGTGAAAGCACACACGAAACAAACAGGATGCTCCCTTTTGGAAAGTAGGTTAAATTGTAGTGTTGAAACAATTTAAAAGCAACTTTCTAGGATAAAATGGTAACATTTATTTGACATTTAGTATTATATGTATCGTATTTATATATAATAAATATATGTGTATATATATTTATTATATATAAATTTTAAATTCGCCATATGCCTCAGCTTAGCCAATTTTTGGATGGTTGTATGTGTGAACACTTAAGGTTTCAGTACAAACCCTTACTTTGCTGTATAGGAAATGAGCTAGCAGCATTAACTCTAGTCATTTTGATGTTTTGGAGAACATTACATTTTATTATTTAAAAATAATTAGTCTCCTCTAGCCAGTGGATGAATGAAGATTGGCGCCTACACTCACAATAGGATTAAGCTGGTTTAATTGGAAGGATGAAGGGAATATAATTAGTAAAAAATAAGCACATACATTGTTCTATTGTCCATATTGTTTTGAAAACCTTTTTTATGTTTTTAGTTTGTTTTTTTATATGTGTTGTTTACTTTGATCTATTCTCAGGATGGGAATGGCTACATTGATGAGCAAGAGTTGGAAGCTCTCCTACGAGACCTTTACCAGACCAAGAAGGTAAGATGGATAGGGTGTCTTGTATGTTGCTAATTGGTTTAGGTGAATCCATCTATGCTGTGTCTGAACACTGCTCAGCCGCCTATGCAAGTTCAAACATAAGTTTAGGCTTCTGGGCCATAATAACATTTATGTACTATCATTTTTCTTCCCTAATATACTTAAGACATTACAACTTACTATGCCTGCATAACTGGACATGCTCCATGTCATTTATATGTTTGAGTGCTGTGTTCTAAGCAGTGGCGAACCGTTAACACTACAGCTAGGCCTTCACCCCCAGCCATGAGCCTCCCCTAGCCACCATTACACACCACCCATGGGTTACGATTAATTGAAAGGGCTTACCAACTGCAATCATCCAATCAAAGATGACAAGTACATCAACAATAGGCAATAACATCTACAAAATTCTCCACAACAAGCAACCTGCTCAACATTAACTTCACCAAAACCGGACATACGGACTCGGACACCAAAGCTCATTTAATCACCATGGGCAGTGCTTTAAACTCACGGGGCATAAGAAATCACACACACACACCGAATGAGTCATAAATTCATATGCATCATAAAAGTAAAATATCATTTCAAATGCAATACGGCAAGCACCATTATGCATATCAAACTCGAGGCACACAAATCCAACCATGAACTACAGATATGAGGATTTATAAGGGATCAGCTGACCTATTTAATTAAACTATTTGTGCTTGCATTTCTACACAGAAAACCTCTGCAATTTAAAAAATACTGAATGACCCAGTGTAATATTAATCCTGTGTGAATAATAATCAAGATGGCTCATTACATGGGCCTACCTTATTACATGAAAACGAAGTCCATCCGCCGAGCTATTAAGCTAGCCACAACATCACTCTGGTCTTTCGTTATTTCGCTCGCTAGCTCCCTCTCACGGTCTCTTACCACTCTACATCTGAGATTGAAGTTAAGACTTCCAGAAGGCCTATGATCTTTTTTTTTTTTTTTTTTTCGCCCACTCAAAATCAAACCATGATTGGTCAAGTCACCCTTCACTCTGAAACTAAGACACACACCTTGGGCTTCTTCTGGACTCATGTCCTAACCAATCAATGAGCCAGATAACCGGGTCTTGTTAGATTCTGACAATTCTGATTGGATAACATGTTTTGCGGGACAGTAGGCCCTTCATTACTGACGTGAACTTGACAGTAGACTTATAACAATAGAATGTAGATGAGAGAAAATGTATCAAATGCATTATATAAGATGAAATTTTATTAAATAAATAAAACTTAATTTTTATTTTTTTTATATAAAAATAAAGTTTATTTAGTAATCCTATTGTTTGGTCCACAAAACTTTCTAGGCCTTCTCTGAAGGCGTAGAAGGCCTTAAGGGTTCCCCACTGGATCTAAGCGCTACAGAAGCTTAAAGCCAAAACTTTCCTAATACCAGCAAAAAATCTTTTAACCTCAATAAGTGTATATAAAAAAAGGCAAAGAAAAGTAAGTAATTAGTACTCATCTGAAAACAAAATGGAACACATTTTCCAAATTAGCCAGAAATTATATGTTTGCCACCTTATAAGATAAAGTCTGTGTGTAGATTCTGTCTGGGTAGACAAGGAAAAAAAGATTATAAACTTACCTTAGGTGTGAAACTGTTATTTTTGGTTTCAATGATTCTCCAATGGACTGGCTAATAGTTATTTGGTAGCTGCTGGATACGGGTAGCAGTCCAACCATCTGTAAGAGGAATCAAGAAAAGCATTGATAATCATATAATATAATTCATATCTTGTGTAAATATAATGAAACGGATTAGATGACTGTATAAACAAAATAATCTCAAATCCATTAAGTCAACAACAGTTATACACAGGTTAATTGATTAACTTTGAGAGCACCTGCTCCTCTGTAATAGAAATGAGTCAACTAAGCTGGCTCAGGAATCTGATTTTGATCCCTTTGAGGAACTCTGTAGCTTTTCCAGGCATTTCTTATTTGGAGGAGACCTCAGAGAACAACCAGAGCTTACTTGACGTACAATATTTACTTTTCTGTAAACAGTAAGCCTGAGGTCTTTTGTTTCCTGCTGTCCTTGCAAAATGTGCAATTAATCTAAAACTAATAGTTTGTTTCAAATACTGTTGATAAATCTAGCTGTAAAACTGCATATTGAACCATTTGTTCAGTTTTTATTGTTTAAATCATTCATGAACACAGTTTATCACCCTTCTCACCAATCAATCAGATTTCTTGACAAAGTGTTTTGTTTTTGTTTCTTTAAACGGGCCTCCTCATGCATCGATGAATACAGCTTTAATTTTAGACTTTTAGATGCGTCTGGACCTTTTATTAAGTTGAAAACGAGAACTTTTTGTGACAAAAATTACAAGAATTTCAAATAATTTTTAGGAAACACTTTTCACAAATGCTTTGTGGCGTACCCGCGTAGAATATCAAACATTAATAAAACCAGTTCTTTTCATGCGTTTGGTTATTCAAATCTCCATTGTGCTGAACAGTTGAGTTTTAATTAAGCAAAAATATTAAACAAAAAAAAACATTGGAAATCCCTGACAGCAGAGATCAGCTTTTATCTATACATACCAAGCTGTACTTCTGATATCACAGAATCTGGTTCTAAAGGTCGTTTTTTATTTTTTGCAACTTACACCAATGCAAAGCTGCAGTAAAAGACTAGAATCAAATTAAAATGGCCCATATGTTTCTCCCTTCTCTTACCTCAGGATGTGGACGTGAATAGTCTGATGGGCTACAAGGAGAGCATCATGAGCCTGTCCGACGGCGGGAAACTCTACCGTGGAGAGCTGGAAATCGTCCTGTGCAGAGATCCGATTGTGTGACTTGTTGCTGCTTTTCTTTTGCATATCTTTGTTTTTTCTCGGCCTGCTTTGTCCTCCCACCCCCTACCCCACTACCTCACCCATTTCCAGATGAGTGGCAACATACGGTGCATGTGCCAGACACCCCCCAAGAATATTCCCATTCTGAAAAAGACGGAATAATTTGTGCACTGTCAGCACAAGATATCTCTTTAAAGTCATAATTTGTGAATAATGACCTCTCAGTGCTAAACATCTACCTGCTTATTGTCAGCCTGTACGACTTTACCACCCCTGACCACATCCTTGTCCATGCTGTGCCTAAGATGCAAAAATTTAACTCTACGTAATTTATAAACCCCAATCCTTACACCCAGCTTTGTTATTCGGTCCTTTCCTTCCTTCTGCCAGCTTAACACTGTACAAGCAAACGTGCAAACAGATGAGGCTGACTGATTTAAATTCTCTGATGAAATTCAGAATATTTTCCTTCTCCTGTAACCATAAGAAAAAGTGCGTGTACCATTTACCATGATCTGATTTTTCATGTTTTTTTTGTGGCTTTTGCTGTCAACAGAAAATATTAATAAAGTATCTTAAAATAAAAAGAAAATGTCCTAATTATATTACTTTGAGGTCACTGCACATGCTGATTATGTCTGATCTTTGTTTAAAGACATTTAGATATTTTTAAGCTGCAAGTAAGATTCAAGACTCAACAGTTAGTGGCATAAGGATGTGTAAAAACCCTTGAAATTGGCTTATTCCATGTTTATTCAGTGGGGGGAAAATATTGTCTTGGGTTCAATTTAAAGAACCTTCGATATATCAGTTGTTTAGGAGGAATGCCGGAAAAAAAATGGGAGGGGTGACGGGATTGAGATTTATGAATCTGCTGCAATTGTTTCCTGCCAGAAGAGGGAATGTTGAGCACCTGCCAGCAATCAAGGGAATGTTGAGCACCTGCCCAGCCAATTAGCCTCATGAACACCCTCTGGAATGAAAACACAGAGCAGGCCCAAATAAACACAGCCAGAAAAATGTATCTCCTGATATGATCATCCAAAGAGAAATGACCAGAAAAGAAATCAAGCCATAAAAAAGGTTTGTGGTAACTGTGGCTTTTTGTCTATTTTTTACGCACAACACAATGAGAAGACAATCCTATTTTACATAACCCATAAAGAAAGTCATAGTGTGTGTTTGATGAGTAAAGTAAAAAAACAACAACTATAATTTAAGACCTGAAATGAAATATTGCACAATGGAAACCCTTTAAATGATAAAAACTGACAAGCTTAAAACATTACGCCTTTTTCCTCTGGTAGCTACGAAAGGCTTCAAGGTTTCCGGTTGAACTGAAGATGGGAGGCTTTCCCTGCTGCCAAGCAGAGAGGATCCTCCAGAGATTGTAGAATAGGACATGATATTTCTAGTAAAACCCTTGTAATTGAGTTGACATGCTTTTAAGGCAACCTGAATAATACAGCAAGCACACAAACTTTCGTTTCACATAAGAGCTGCTGCAGATCAATTAATCAGAAGCATTTAAATGTTTATGCGACTCACAAGTGCACCAAACAAGAACCCAAAACTAAAAATTTTAATAAGATCTGTCTTTTTAAATAAAAGGTAAGGAAATTTGGTCAACATGTTCAGTTCTGGGATAGTTCCTGTGAATTTTTTTCTTCCTGATATATGATACTGTGAATGACGTGAATATGCAGTTACACATTTTACACCAAAAACCCCTAATTATCCAGTAGGTTTTATCCCCAATATTTTGTTTTACTTTACCTTTCTTATACATGCAACTCTTTGAACGAGGTCTATATCAAAAATGTGTTGTTTTTTTTTGTTTTTTGTTTTTACAAAGGCAATAAACTCATCTGAGCAGGTTGGAGGTAATCAATAAAAGACAACTTATTTTGAATTGACTAAAGATAATCCTGAAACAGCCAACTCAAAGTCAGATAGCTTGACACATGCTCTTATATGAAAATTAAGAAAAGGTTACCCAAGCAGCTAATTAATGTAAACTAATAACATGGTAGGATTTAAGCAGATGTTGATGAACATCAAAGCTGTGCTGAATAGATCTATATCCTGAATAGATCTATAGGCTAGAAAATACGAAGAGATCTATATGAACTTTAGAAAAGCAACTGTTGCTGCTCAACAATTTGGTAAATGTTGTAAAGCCACATCAAAATATTCCATGATCGTTCCATAAGGAAAATTGTATACAATCAAAATGTTCAAGATGGTCCACGATGTTCCAAAAAGTGAGCATCCTAACATTTCCCCCCCAGAAACTGACCATAAATACAGGTTTTTAGACTGTACAGAATGACTTTATAACATGTCAAAGTTCAAAACTGTACAATTAAGATGTTACTGGTAAAAAAAGGGTGGTTTAGCAAGCTGTTAGATTGCTTGCTTTACTTTTTCACATATTTAGCTTTTCCATGCTTATTTAAAAGCGTTATTATGTATTTTTCAGTCATACGCTGCCATTTCATAGCTTAAATAACTATATTACATTCACTTGCTATAAAAAGGCTGAATTTTTCAAACACAAATTAAAAGAAATTTGACTTTAGAGCCACGTGTTAGGTCTTGAAATTGGCCACCATCTCCTTAAACTTTACAACACCGCTAATCCACATCGATGCTGTTTCCTAGGAACATTGTATTTTGTTGTACAAAGAAACTACAATAAATAATATAATTGCTGTAAAATGAAAATAATTGTTGTAAAATGAAAACTCAGTACATTGTCGTGCTTCCACTAGGATGCAGGAATTATTCAGCTCTCTAGACATGATTTTAATAAAGTCATATAATTATACCATAGCAATTTTTGTATGATATCTTCCTTTTAACAAAGACAGATTTTGAGTCTTTTATGGACAATTTGAATAACTATAGATTCTACCAGAAAAAGATTATTTATATAACCTGACAAAAAAAAAAACAACAACAAAAAAGCGATTTTTAATAGCTGAGATGAGACTGCATTCCTGAGATATGTAGTCAGAATTCCTAAGAGCAAGAATAGGTTTTATTGGCTTACAGATATTTGCACAGATGTAGAATGATCCACATAAAACTGCTGGCTCGGTCCTTCTTTCAGTTTGAGAGGCTTAATACCAGTTTTGCAAAATAAAAGGAAATAAACAAGAAAAGCAGCAAAAATAACCGAGCGTTTTTCTTTTGTTTGTTTGTTTTTTTACTTTAGGGCAAAGGGAGGAAAACCACAAAATAAAATGCTTCAAAGACCTGGTAAATTGGTGCTTTAATGACTTCCTGGTGCTAAATGTAAATTTCTCTAAATTGCTACCAAAATTGTTATATATTGCTGAATCCTGAGAAACGTTAAGTATGACTGTGAACCTACAGCAGGAGTTTAAAATGAAGGGAGCACAGAAGGCAGGATGCATCTACAATCCCTGGATCGATGCTTGCTAAGCGCTCCCTTCTGCTGCCATCTGGGGAGAAGATTTTTTAGAACAAACTCACACAAATGCAGGATGATCTACGTCTATAGGCCAAAAATTAGCTCATGACAAACATGATGAAGCAAAACTGCATGCCCTATAACATGTATGAGTGTGTTCAATGAAACACGAGTTAATGCAAACAAACATTTCACGTTAAAGATGTTGTCGTAAGCTTTTGGCTCTTGGCTCTAACTATACCTATCTCTGTATCTAGTTGAGGAGTAAAGCATTTGAGTTATTATCAGGAAGATTATGAATTACCTTGCTAAAAAAAACTTCAATGTAATAGGTGAAACAAATTCCAAAGTGAATTTTAAAAATTAAATGTTTTTGACATAATTTGGACCATAAACCGGGCAGAAAATATTAACAAAGACTCCTCACACCCTGGTCACAAACTCTTTAACCTTCTACCCATTTGCAGGCGCTACAGAGCCCTGAACACAAAATCAAACAGACACTGTAACAGTTTCTTTCCAAATGCCATCAAACTTATTAATAACAAAAACTAAACTGCTGTTTACTGTTGTTTACATGCCACACTGCACTTTATACATGCTATATAATACTGCAACTGCACCTTAACTATTTATCTTACACTAGTTTTATATTTTCTGTAAATATGCAAACTCTGCTGAACATGTAAACTTGTATATTGTGTACATAGTCTTGTTGTATATTGTATTGTTGTAAATTGTAGAGAGCTAACAACAGCCGGAAACAAATGCCTTGTGTGCGTAAACATACTTGGCGAATAAAGCTGATTCTGATTCTGATTCTGACATGGCTTTAATTCACAAAAATATACATTGCTATGAAAAGTTATTTGTTCATCAATAGTAAATTATTTCTTGAAATATTTTATAGTATTGAAATAAATGATTATTATAGGAACATTTAAATTATGATTTAAATAATGCTTCATTTAGTGATAAAAGCTGTTCAAACCAACCTGCTCCTTTGTGAGAATATAACTGCAACACCATGACTTACCTAATATTAACCACAGTATTCAATGTCTCTAACCACGGTCAGACCTGATTACAACCAGATTTGTAGATTTAAGAAATCCCCTCAATAAAACCCTTGAGAACATACAGTAGTACAGCTTGCAAGATCTTAACAAGAAGCACATCCTGTGCTGACCTAAAGAAGAACAAGACAACTTATATCTATCGATCTGAAAACTGTTGCAAATTTTTTTTCATGACAATTTGCCCTAGGAGAGAAGTTGTAATTGTTCCCGTACCGTTCACAATTTTAGTTTTGCAATAAATTAAAAATTGAGGTGTTGCGCTTTTAGTTTCAGTTGTTGCAAGACACGATTACAGATAGATCCTCTGCTAGCTCAGGAGTCTCCAACATGCAGCGTCGTAGCAACAAGTGACTCTTCGGGGCACTTAACATATTAAAAGAGAAAGTATTAAGCTGTTTTTTGGTTTCATTCTTTTGTTAGAAAAACATTGCCCAACCTGTTAAATCTGGTCTATGACCAACACTGTTCAAAACGTGCCAGGCATTTGCATCCAGTCCTCTCTAAGTCAATACCTAAAAACACAGATATTGATTCTGATTCTGATTCTGATTAGGGCATTTACCATGTTTGACTTGTTATGTAATTTATAGAGTTAAGGCTCAATAAGTTTAGGACAATTATTCTGCTCGAAGACAAACCATGAATCAATAATTCCCATGAATATAATAATTCAAGATGACATTTTATTTTAGCTTCTGATGCTAGGGTTACATGGATGGAAAAACCCAGATTGACAGATGTTAAAGCAAGCAATAAAATACTGCCACTTTAGAAAATATAATTCTTTCACAAACTTAATTCAAAAAAGTATTTTGCAACAGATTTCTTATATGACTACAGAAATGACGATAATGTTAAGAGGACAGAATGTAGCGTAACATTGGGTCACATAGGATTTAGGCTAACAATCCGATAATGTCACCAAACTTTCCAGTAAAAAAGTATAGCATTCATAAATATTACAGCATATTATGTATATATGATACAAACATTTACAACTAATTTGGACGCAATTTGCATACAAACCCCAAAATTTACGGGATTTTGCTCCTGACTGCCGTGAATTGCTGGTATCTGCTCGAGGGGTTGACAAAAAACAATAATTAGGTCAGCATAACCTGCTGAGATGTTAGCAACTGAGCTAAAAACATAGACTTGACAGAGTGGGACCAGGTTTTATTAACTTTCTTTTTATTTTTTTGTAAAGATCATTATATTACCCACACTACAACACAGGGTGTAACATTGGGTGAAATACAAATTTATGCCACACTTACCTGTTTGTCAAATACTTTTATAAACTCTCTGTTTAGGTCTACTTTATATCTGCGCTCTGCTTTGTGTCAGTACATCTGCAGCCTGGTAGTACAACATTAGGGGCTCCCATGTTTTTTTTGTTTTTTTGTTTTTTTATGCTCTGCATTTCTTAGTACATTGCACATGACCTCAGTCCTCTGCAGAAAATGATGGCGTGCTTTATTGCAATCACTCTGCTGCTGTCAGCATGATTTAATATATGGCGCTCTATCACAGATGGATGCTTTTACGGACTTATTTATTTTTTAGTAAACAGATAATTAGAAATGATAAATTACAATTCTTTTTTTTAATTGAATGCTCTAGGGAAAGAAAAATCCTGTGACTTTTTTTTCTCATTGTTTGAGTGGAAGCTTTTTTTATGCCAAACACAGATTTCCGTTATTTTTCTTGCTCTGGCACACAAGAAGCCGCCCCAGGCTAATAAACAATAGGAAATCTTGCATAAAGTTTATGCCTCCAAATAAAATCAACATGGCACTTATTCATATTTTGTACATGGAAAATATAGTGAGAATGAATAGCTGATCAGAACAATCTTCCATCTATCCAGTAGTGATGAGCTGTGGTAATATAGACTGAAGGCTGCTGAGTACTCTGTTAGAGAATGAAGAGAATATGAAGATAAGAGGGTAACACTTACAATTTATTAATTGATGAAAGAAACCCTGCTGATTTATGTATGACTTCTTTAAATATAGCCCATGTAAACTGGATGAGTAAAGTGAATGTTTCAACCTAGATGCATTTGTATTCTACAAACTTGAGATCAAGCACAATCCACAACATTTCAGCACGTGTATACAAAGATGCACGACTTAACGCACTAACGTGTCCTAAATTCCAACTTTGGCATATGCTGCATGATCTATGACAACTTTTGTGATGGTCGACATGATTAAGAAACACAAACATGATCAAGAACCTGGCCAGTACGAATTAAAATTAAATAAATAATATAAGAACGTTCCTCTCCAGTTCATTGCTCATATCATCAAGTTGTAAGTCTTGCCTTTCTTCATCTTTCATGAATCAGAAAAAGGAGGGGTTTTTTAAGAGACATTTACAGGTTATAAAGGAGTTACCTCACTTTGAAGAATCATGGAGAAGTTCTCATGTATGGGTTAATTTTAAAGCTACTTAGAAAAATACTATATAAATCTGACTGGTTCAGTTTGTTTTCTCAAAATAAAAGGTGTAGACCCCCTGGATGTTTATTCACCAACATTGAACATATACAGGGAGGAGCCTTTGTCACAAATGGCCACAGCTACCATAGATATACATAATAAACACTTTATTATGTATATATATGACAGCTACAGCAACAACCCCCTTCAGTTATTCTTCTTCTTCTTGATTTTAAACAACCTAAGGAGGCAGTGTGGATAGCTTGACAAAATCTATGAACATATCCTACATATGTATGCACAGATATACATACCCATATACATCCACCTACTGAATTCCATTCTATAAATTACATTGTTTTAAAACATGAAATATAACCTGGTATCCTCTGTTTCTGTTCTTCTCATTTGTCCAACTTTTCTTTGTATTTTATAAAACCAACGTCCTTTCATTTCTTCCTCCAATAACTTTTGCCATTTCTCCTCCACTTTTTGTTTTATTATACTCTTTGCTTCTTTTAAACAAAACCTAACATTAATGTCATAATGATCTTACCTCTTCCACCCACTGAACTGCTAAATGTTATGCGAGCATTTCACTGATATCAACTAATAATCCATCACTTACCCTTTTCAATGCTTTAACTTTGAATTGTGGAACAATGAATGCTATCCCTATCCTATTGGTTATATTTTTGATGCATCTATGTATATCTGTACATGAAAAGCTTCAGTGTGTTAAACAAACATAAAAAGATTGGTCCCTTTATCAAAACCTATTTTTCCATTTACTTTTTGATTGAATTATGAAGCCTTACATTTGTTTTAATCACTACAGGCACTTTTCATTCATAGAAAAAGTTTACCCATGCTGGCAAAACCAAAACTTTCTGGTAACATTTGGAACAGAATCAGACATTTTTGGTAGAGACGTTTATGCTGAATATTCAGCTTTTTCTAGAGGGAGACCAAAATGTTTTTCTATACAGAATGGGACAGTGACGTCAAAGCACAGTGCATCTCCATGTTGGAGGTGAAGGTATAACTTCTGTTGTATGACTATGGCAAATAAAAAACTTTTTTAGATCTATGTAAGCTGAGAATCGGATCCAAACATTTACCAAACTACTTTGAGTTAAAAATAATAAACCAAACAGGAAATTTCTGACTTAATGTGGAGACTGTATCACTCACATTTGCAATAGCTGTACTCTCCTAGCTGCACCCAATACTAAAGTGGTTTCTTGCGATAGTCGATAGTTGTTACTGATGCCTGAGCTTTTGTCACCCAGTGATCTAAATGTTTTCTCATACTCAACAAAACCTGAAATTATAGAAACTAATACACAAATAAATAATCCACAAGATGTCTAAATTACAATTAGTTTGAGTTTGCCCGTGCCCAAAGAGATACAGATATAGTTGCAGATTTTCGATCTCAGAATGAATCTCTTAGGATCTGTCACAGGGGAAACACAGCAGGTGTTGACACAACAGGTTAACAGTCAAGCAAAGAAGAGACTTCTCGTGTACTGCTGGTAATCTCCATGGAGTGCATCACAAAAACAAAAAAATGTTTTTGTGATGCAATATGTGCTTGTTTTCAAAAGATAAAGATTAACTTTTTGGAGTTATTATATTGTCAAAAATGTCTTTCTGGTTTCTTTACAAACAATCCAAAATCACATACTTTAAAATTAAAAGCAAACAAGTTGCAGGTATATTAGGCTGCACTAACTACCTCTGGGGTCATAGCCTCAGATTCTGAACCAGACTCATTGACTCTTTAGGTTTTTGAAAAGAAACTTAAACAAATTATACATTCATATATAAAATAAATATATTTTTCTTGTGGATTTCAGAGTTAAATCTCATGCCAACTGGAGAATATCCCACTTATGCTTTTATTATACAGTTCGTCAGTTAATTTTTTTGCTTTAACAACACCTGTGGGAAATCTGTGGATGTTGTGCTTGGTGGTGAGCAGGTGGAGGTCAAATACGGAAACTGTCTCAACTTTTGCTCTAGTAGTGGAAATTACCCTCCAGGGAACTATAGTGAAGTTACCACCAGACAGTCTCATTTGAAGCTCAATAAACCTAAAGTAAAGTGCTTTAGGGACTGACAATATTCTGAAAACATTGATTTTTAGTAACCCAGAGTAAAAACAGCTTTATAAGCCATTCAAGATAACTGTTCATTCAAAGTGACTGTGTTCAAATGTTCACATTTCTGTTGCCAGATTTGGTCCTAATCCGTTTACTTCTTGTCAATGTACTGATATGAAATGACGATCCTTAGGAAAAAAAATTTTTTTCGGATAAATACTTTTTTTTTACTTGCAAAACAAAATCTTCAGAATAAAGAACGACACAAACTGTGTAGGTTCCCTTATGTACATTTGGTTCTCGTTATCAGAATCACAACCAACCTTAGTCAAACTCAGCATCTGTTGGATCTAAAGGGACCTTTCCCCAGAGTGTCAATCCACTAAGAAACAAACCATTGTGTTTTGTATCTGTTCATCACGCCATATGGCAGCCATCATGAGCTGCCAGACTGTCATCATTGATTATGTGCATCCAGCTTTACTTGTTCCTATTTTTCCTGTTTCCCCATTTTTTATAATGACTTAGCAGGAAGTCACAATTGTTTTTCATTTCATCATCTCTGCAGGTAATTCCCCGCTCTCCTCCTGCAGCAAACATACTTGGAAGTCGTTTTCCCTCCACAAGAGCCAATCACCAGTCCTCTGAGCATTGCTATTCTTATCTCAACACCAGACAATTCATAAACTTACACACATCTTCCTTGCAACCCTTCTAAGCATCTTAGAGTATTTGAGCAACAGGTAAAATACAAACTGTGACCTTACCTGAAGGCCTGCTGACTTCCTTGCATCTTCTCTAGACATTTGCCAGGACCTCAGATAGAATTGCTGGTATTTTCATTTTTCATCAGTTTTCAATGAACATCTTTCTTTAAAAAATAAAATAAACTGTTTTCTAAAAAATAATTAAACCATTTTAAGACACCTTCCTATTCAAGTCAAGAGTCTTAAACATTAATCAGAGAAAAGCAGCGAGTCACTAAAACCTAGTAGTCTTAGACCTGAACTATGAGTTAAAAATGAACCCCTAGTTTTGAGGAAATGTTGACTGTTTCAAATTAACAAGATGATTATTATAATTTGTGTAAAAAATATAAAAATTTTAAAAAAAGTATGGCACTGAGGTAGCTGAGACAAAAGTAACATTACTGATATTTAAACGTGCTTTGTTTTCAGGTACAGGCTAAATATTGATTTGAATTGGCAGTAATATACTTCTAAGATATGGCGAGCATCTTTATTGACATGTAAGGTGATGTTTGGTGTAAAAAAATAAACACTTTGTTGAATGAATAAACAAGGTAGAAAAACCCCCCAGTAAATTCACAAAAGGAACCCAAAAAAAACTTTTGCTTGGTTTATACTGTATTTTTTCTCATTAAATTCCACTATCTGTCAACCGAGGGGTTCTTCAAGGTTCTGTCTTTGGACCACTAACTTTAATTAAATAATTTTTGGCAGGAGTTGCCCGTTTGGTTCCTATGGAACTTTTTTGCAAAGTGGGCTCATGTGGTTCATACCGCCTCGCCTGGAGTTGGTCTGCCATACCAGGGGCGCACATGCCTCTGGAATGGCACAATCTCATTTGGCCAAATTATATCAATTAATAATCAACTCACTTATCTGATCACATGTTGGAGAGATTTGACTTCATGGTTGTGTACTAATCAAAAATAGTTCAAGAGTGATTTTTTTGGTTGTTTAGTTGTGACTAGAAATGCAATTATCAGGAATTTAGTGATTGATTTAACTATGGACAGGTCATTCATACTAGACCCGACAACAGATACTGTCAGACATGCTTCTATAACCTAACATCTGAAAAACTGCAGTGGTTTCTAATTTGGGTAAGATTGGTGAGATTAAAATATGAGCAAAACCTGGCAGTGATGTTCTAATAGTGCAACAAACCATGGCACCACACAACACCATTTTAATTTAAGCATGTGTGAAAAGTTTAGAAATATTCATCAAAAAGGTGCAGTTTACAGACATTTTGGTATATAGTGTAAAAATCTACAACTCATCCAAAAAGACAAAAAGGTATTAACACACCTCGCCTAACTCCTGAGCTTTATTTAAAGACAGTACTGCAGTGTAGAGAGTACTTGGCCAAGACGTTAAACACTCTCGAGATAGACAAGCACATCTCTGCACAACATATTGTACCAGTTCATCATCTGCACCTTGTGTCCAGTGCCAAACTAATACATCTGCAAATGAAAGCATGGGTGCCAAATTTCAAATTAAGTGACCTGCATGAGACCTGGGATATCTACAGCTTCCAGGCGGAGGGAGCTTTAAGGAAATCTGGATTTCAGGGGCTGCCAGAGAAACCATCTGTGTGCTGGGACTGCTTAAGCTCCATCAGCTGTGCTGTCACCCTTAACTCTGCTTCTCCATCTTTGCTTCAATATTTGAAAACTGACTAAGAGCAAACAGTGAATTCCCTGTACTTTTGGTATTCTCTTAGTATTCACAGAGGCTGAACTATCTAGTCTTTAAAGCCGTGGATTAGAAAGATGCAAAGTAAACATTAAAACCCTGTTATTTTAAAATCCTGATGGGAATTTTCTTACAACATAAATATGTCTTACATTGACTTTATGTTTGCTCATGGTAAAAAGAAAGTCTGCTCCTTTTTAGTGGACAGACTTTGATATTGTAGAAGACAATTTTGTTTGCTATCTCTATCCAGAGTCACTAAAGACTTATTGCTTTGCAGGAAAACCGGATATTCTGTTGTTCTAGGTTACCTGGATGAATTTTCTGCATTACAAGTGTTTCGTAGTAGAATAAAATGCTAGATGGGCAGAAATGACTCTTATATCACCAGGTTCTGTTCTCATTTCTATTTTGTTTTAATTTTGTTTTGTGATATGTTTCCACGACTGATATTGCACTTTTAGTAATACTTTACTAAGTTAAAATTGTCCTACAGAATTGTTTTAAAATCATAAAACCATTTCTATAAACTAATTAGCTCCAGTCAGATATGGATAAAACAGTGGTTCTTATTTGTGCTGCAGAGCATGTTAACCCAGACTGATGAAAACCAAGATCAATTTTTATTCAACATTAAATCCATCCTGGATCTGAGGAAGATTAGTTGCTGTAGTAATAACTAATGAAGATCATTAATAAAAGAAAAAAGAAAAATCCTGAAAAAAATGTATTTATAAATGAATTTATTTACGGACGAAACATGCAAAACATAATACTTAGAGCAATGGAAGCAATATGTAAATACTGTGGAGGTGGGATTTTAATGAGCGCAATAAAATAAATGAATGGCAGCTGAATAAACAGACTTGACTTATGAAGGTAAAGGAGCTGTTTTCAATCCAACACAACTAGATAAAGGGCTTCTGCAAAGCTAAATGACATGCTGATCAGCCCTTTGATTCAGGTTTGTTGAAGAAGGGATAGTACATCTAAAGGATAACCAACTCTTGAGGAATGTACTTATGCACACCTGCAGTACAATATATAGAATAATTTTATTATAACACAAAAACAGACACTAAATTAGAAGAAAAAAAATTTAAAAAATAACTACAAATAAAATACAGAAATTAAACAGAAGTAACCACAAAAATTATGAAAAGGCCTTTTTCTGCTAACATTTCCAGGTGTGTGGAACCCTCCTTCCCCCTAGCCGAGGATCCGTGGTATTGCTGGGATTATGTTTAAAGAGCGTCGTTGGAAATATCCGGAAGGAAAGCTGAGGCTGCAAGAACCTGCTGTAAAGTACACTAAAGGAACATGAATGGGGTGATAAATTTTAAAAACTGCGGCTCTGTGCTGATAACAGGAGCCAACCGCGGACTCGGGCTGCAGATGGTAGAGAGTCTGGCGAGTGCAGGTTTCTCTCCGGGCAGGATTATAGCCACGACCAGGAACTTCACCGGCGCGCAGGTATCATGGTGCATTTAAATGGCTTCCTACGTTTAGTCCCCTCTTTCGCAGAATATTTGTGTTCCTGTTTTGTTATTGTTGAAGAAAACAACAGATACACGAAAGACATTGGCATTACTGAAACTGACCACAAGATGTCGCCATTGTGCCCTTCACAAAAATACCTGATATGTGATTGTAGTAGGTTTATGTTTGACTTACAGAAACTTCAGGAACTGGCACAGAAATACTCCAACGTTCATATCCTAGCATTGGGTAGGAGAAGAGTTTCATTGATTTGATAAATATAATACACATAGTATAAGAACTACAGTATTACACAAAAGAGGGAGATTTACAAAGTCATCAGACATTTAAAATAATGAGTAGATAACATGTAAAATTATAAAAAGTGACATAATATTATATTAAATATCTGTGTAAGAAAACATCAAACCATGCATTTTTTTATGTTTGTGGTTTTGTTTTTTGTTTTTTTTTGGGGGGGGGGGGGTACGACTATTGTAGCACTAGTGACTTTTACTCTGTAGCTGGATAGGGAGAAGAGATGAAGGAGGGGAAGACATGCAGTAGATTCACCAAGACTTGGAATCAATTTCAAGGACAACTGAGTAGAGGACTGTACCACTAATGGTTTTAAAGACATTGTACAATGTGTAAAATGACAATAAAGGGCATTGTATTCTATTCTATCACTATCCAAAAGAAAACCCACACAAAAAATGGGCACAGGTGTTCAGCAAACCACAGTTGACTGTCTATTATTTAAATAACATGACAGTAAAGCTTTAGTTGGAGTTATTTAAACTAACTTTCTGTTTCCTCTTAATATTCTTCTCTCCATAGAGGCTTCATCTTGCACCCCCCATCGGCTGCTTTTAACTTTTCATTTTTTCAGTGTAGTGTGCATCTATTTTTGTCTTCAGTTTCTTCAAACCCCCAGTCGGTCGTGGCAGACACCTACTTATACTGAGCCAGGTTCTGCTGGAGGTTTCTTCCTGTTAAATGGTCATTTTCCTCTCCACTGTCGCCACATGCATGCTCAGTATGAGGGATTGCTCTAAAGTGAACGACACTGTGCAAGTTATTGTTTTAGTGCTGCAAGTCAATGAATCGATACAACCAGCTGGGTTTCTTTAGATTGAAAATGTTTAAAACTGAATTGTTTAAGATGTATTTATGATTGGAATGAAACTGTTTTCTTGTAAAGTGCCTCAAGACGAGAAGTAAATAGAGAAATTAACTTAAAGCAACAGTCAGTCACTAAGAAATGGCATTGGGGGAGAGATATGGAATGACTACTGAAAGATCAAAATGGCGAGGGATAATCTCTTAATAATTCATAGAATGAAAAGAAACAACATTTTACCTAGAATCAGCTTTAAAATAAAGATTTGACATTCCATATCCATTTCTGTACCTACATCAATAGATCTATACATCAGCCTATCAGTGCATAAATCCATCCATCCAAATTTGAGTATTCATACTCTTTGTCTATATGACAAAAAGTATGAAGGAATCAGTTTTGCTTAGTTTGTTTTGGGCAACTTGTAGAGTTTGTATGTTTCTTGCGTAGATGCCGTGAATCAGGAAAGCATACAGAAATGTGCTGAGGATGTGGACCAGCTGTTGGGGGACGAGGGTCTGAACTGCCTGATAAACAACGCAGGGGTGAATGTTGTGGCCGACCTACATTCTGTCACTGCAGAGAAGATGATAGAAAACTTCCACACCAACGCTGTGGCTCCTCTGATGATAACAAAGGTAATTTGAAGCTTTTCCGAATCCTGGCAGAAAAAGAAAAAGTTGCAACTGCTTTCAAAGAAGTTTGCAGATCTGTTTTCGCAGTTCCAAGCAGGACACTGGAGCGAGTTTACACAAACATGACCTTGATGAAGTGATGTTACAAAATCCCAGAGCCCTGAGCCGTCTGCATGTCATAAATATTAATTAGAAGGTTTGTTTCTACTAAGTTTTGGAGGACAGGGCAGAGGCGACGGTGCAGCGCCCCATGCAGCTGAAAATATGAGGACTAATCAGGGGCCTGCCAGCAGGACAGAATATTGCTGACGCAAAGTTTGAAGGACATTTTTGTTTAAGCTGCAAGGCCACAGTCCTGCGCCTAGTCCCTCAGAAATTATTGGGAACAGTGACTCACGTCGCACAGAAATCTGCTACTGTTCTCTCGCTGAGGGCCTTTAAACTTTGTCCTTCCATCTTGTAACAAACAAACGGAAAAACTATTAACATTTGAACTTTGCAGCCTTACATTTAGTCTTTATCCCAGTAATTATTTTTGGCTTCATTTGAAGATGTAAGAGTGCTTTATTTTCTGGAAAGTCTTGGAAACATTTTTTTATTTTTTATTTTTTTACAACATGAATGAATAATCAGAAATGAACAGCTTGATGCATTCATAAAAAATGCTATATTTTACATTTCACATATTCAAACCATTCAGGCCAAGGCTGAGTTACTTTAAAGAGAATAGTTAGATGTTACACCAAGAGGAAACAAAAAAGACATTGTTTTTTTGGTCCTCATAAGTTATTAATGGAGTCCTCAGTGTATCTTTCAACTAACTTTGCACATTCAGACAATCCGCTTTTGAGTAAAAAACTTCTCAAGATCTGTTGGTGTTTAGTATTTAAGTTGGATAAGTGAATTAACTACGGTGCAATAGAGTACTGAGACATTAAAAACATATAACACTTCGATAATTTGATTCTTCACGTCTTTGCGTCAGTCTTTTACATAAAATCCAAAAAGATTGCATTAAATTATGAGGTTGACTTAATTTATATGTATGCAAACCTCAGCAAGTTACCGTATCTTTCTAGGTTTTCATATAAAATAACTAATTATGGTCATTAACATTGACTAAGCCTTCCTACATGACACCTCTCAAGTTTCTGAGCCCAACTTGAACTACTTTGTATCGTGGTGTTTGTAGTGTAACCAATCATTCGAAGAGCTTAAGATTTTAACATTGACAATCTGGGATGTAAGCATGATGCCACCAGAGGGAAGCTCTGACACATGTTGTTCACATTTTAGAGACTTGTATTGCTTCACTCTCTGAAATTAAAGAAAAAAAACATAAAAAGTTGTTTTGTTTGCTTTTTTGTCCTCTCTGTCAGGCATTTCTGCCTTTGTTAAAGCGGGCTGCAAGCAGAGGAGGATTAGGAATGATGGGGATCCAGACAGCCGCTGTTATTAAAGTGTCGTCTCTGCTTGGGTCTGTGGAGCTGAACTGGGGGGAGAGGGCCAACAACTATAAATGGTATCCTTACAGAACATCCAAGGTATCGTTAGTGTGGATAAAAACACCGAACTTCATCATAATAATAGCATCGACTCTGTGGGTAGTTTCTTTTGCTCTGACCTTTTTTAGGTTGACTGAAATTTAGCCCATTTTCTTGATGAATTGGGCTGATAAACAGATTTCATTTACGATGGCATCGATCATCCTCACTTTTTTGCTTGCTCATATAAAAAGGTTAGAAAGCTGTTTCTACCTATTTTTTTAATAGCATTTTAGTGGAGGTGTCTGTAAAATGAGATTATATTTGGTCTCTATCAGTTTATGTATTTCCTGGGTACCTGCTGCTGCTTGTCCCCACAGAGTGCTCTGAACATGGTCAGTCGCTGTATGGCCGTGGACCTGGAGCCCGACAGGATCCTCTGCATGGCGATTCATCCTGGTTGGGTCCGAACCGACATGGGAGGCTCCGAGGTTAGAACATTGGTGTTTTTATACAAAGTTTTTAAAATTAGATGATCAAAGATGAGTCTACTTTTATACTTGATGCAGAATGCCAATATAAATGCTGTGACATCTCTATTTGGGGTTGCAGTCGGTGATTCTCCTAATTTTGAGGAGCATTAGAAATTCTCAGTGACGTGAACTCTGTTTCTTTGTGTCACATTTTCTTCTTGCAGGCCCCCCTGACTCCTGAGGAGAGCGTTGCATCAGTCTTGTCTGTGATTGGTGGGTTGACTGAAAAAGACCAAGGGTCATTTCTGAACTTTACAGGAGAGCAGTTGCCATGGTGACCCGTTAATCACCAACTTAATAGGCAGGATAACTGTAACATCATCAACCTGATACTAACGACTCTTTAGTCAGACCTGAAAAAAAATCACAAGTTTTCAACATTTCGCATAACCTTTTATAAGGAGATTTAATTTGGTTCGGTTCTATTCTAACAGCAAGTTTATTTTCTGTTGTATCAAGAGGGTAACTCTAAGGTTTTTCTTTAGTTCTCACTCCCGTCCTGAGGCTCCATCTCTAAACATTTCTTTGTCACTTTACCCACTTTGCCAACGCTGAATTAGAGCAACCAGAACTGTTTTGATTGTTTTAATAAAGTGCACGCAAACTAAATTAAATTGTTTGTGTTTCTTACAGGAAACAATTTGAAATTATTTAAATACCTTTTAGTCATTTATTTAGTGTATTTATTTGAAATTGCGTTCATTAAATAAACATTTATTTGCTAATTTGTTAGATAAAAGTGTTTTGAAGGATGACTTTAATTTAATTTGTTATTGTCATATTTGTAGGATAGTTGGCCCAAATGTTGCTAATGATCCTTAAATAAAATTATAAATAAATATAAAAATAAAAAACCTTAGGGAAAGCAAATGCAGGATAATAGTTTAACTCTAACACTAATTGAACCATATAAATGGCTAAGATTAACACATTAAAACAAAAGTACTTTTAAGTAATACCGTGACACACTATTGCACATCTGCTTTCCGTTTCAATACTTTTTATTAATGCACTATACACTATGGTAAAGGTAATTTAGGTTTTAAGCCAGGTTACCAAGATTTTGTTTTTTAAATGTGTTAGAAGTGTTAGTGTTAGCGCCACTAATTTAGCACCGCTGCTGCAATTTTGCAAATACTTATTAAAAAGCTGACTAAATTCTTACCAATTAAGAATTGCCAGTTCTTTCAGTGTTTTCTAAAGTTTTCTCTCCAGGATTGATATTTCATCACATTTTGTTCACGGTGATGTTCTCTTGCAGAATTGTGAGGAGGTCTGTGTTCTTGGATGAGAATGAACCGATGTACACATGGATGGTATTCAAAGGCTTCAATCGTTTGATATAAATGCAGGTGTTGCTGTTTTACTCAGCAGAAAATATACCTGACCTCCAGGGGTCCGGAAATAAATTGGTTTCGGGTCTAAAATCTATTTCTAGCTGATAAAAAATATCTAAAAGTAATTTCTTTTAAGAGCTTTTTTTCCTCAAATTAATTAATACAGACCTCAACAACAGTTTTTTTTATAGTAAGTTAGAAATATGTAACATATTTCTAGCCCCTGTTTGATTATGAGGGTTTCCAGACATGGCTTTTATTCCCCACACTAACATCCGCGCTGATATTAGAAAAGGGAAAAGCCCATTCCAGAAGCTTATTTGGTCACTATGTCACTTAAACTTTAAATGGGTTTTTGGTATTGTTGATTGCAATGTTCAACTGCATCCAGGTTTCACCCGTTTAAATGTTTTATTTGAGGTGATGCTCTGCTCATAGCTACTGAGAGTCTGTCTAGGGATTTTAAAATTAAGTCCTGATTGGTCAATATAATTAGTATGAGTCCTTTCGCTATTTTTTAAGCTGTATTTTCAACACAGAGAGGGCTATCTGCCAAGGAAAAGCATAGGTTTATGTAGTTACCTATTACGAGCAGGAGAAACAATGATACCATTTTAAAACTGTAATTGATTTTAGGCTCATTTAGCCGTTGAGCTTTAACAATGTTCACTCAACACTGGGAGGACACCAGTGCAGCAGCCTTTGAAGTGACTTCCAAACTTAATGGAAAAGCATAGTAGGATTCTCAATTCCAGTGGGATTAGCATGTAGAGATCAGTAATAAATGTACAGACATGGATGTTATTGACATGAATTCCTCTGATCATTGTTTTTGGGAAAGACTCCAAGACAAAGTTCAAGTTTTTATCAGTCTCCTCTGTCACTTCTTGTGGATGGCTTCACTGTTACATCTTCTGTTGCCCAGGTAAACGAGGCATTTATACTCCTCCATAACATCCACATTCTCTCCCACGATTGAAATAGTGTTTGACATTGTCCTGTTTCTTATGAAATCCACAATAATGTATTTTGATTACCTCTGTCCACAAGTGAGAGTACCAACAGTTGGCATCTGGGTACGAAAACTGAACCAAGAAGTATTGGAAAGCATGGTGTATAATGGGCGGGTATAGAGTCAAGGTGATACTTATTTAAAAATGGATGCTACCTTAAAAAAACACACCCTACCTTAGCATCGTTGTATTCTGTATGCACCCTTACATGGAAACAAAGTTCAAAATGGCTGTGGCTTTTTTTTGTACAACTTACATGTTGCAAAGCAACAATAGTCAAGGAATGGTTATACGGAGCACAACGGCAAGTTCAAGGTTGACCTCATTAAAAGATAAAATCAACTTTATTTTTTGCCAGGTGCAAAGGGTCTTGCTTAAGGACCCTCACTGGGTGAGGATTTGAACCCATGACCTTCCAATTGGAAGTCAGGCAACTTACCACTTGAGCTATCCAGCTGTTTAGCCCTGTTTAGCTGGGGGGGGGGGTAAGTGAGTCTTTAAACGTATCATTTTTATCGGTCATGACAATGAATCCAAAATTATTTTATCTTTTTAAACAGTTAAAAGTTAAAAATTAGAATATAGCATGCATGTGAACATCTCAGCGCCTTAAGACGGTTAGTGTGACAAACACTGTGAGACATTGAACTACAATGAACGACACGTTTTGCCTTCTAAAATAAAAGATGCGATCATGAACTAATTATAAAGAATTCGGTATTTAGTACATGAAACAGCTGCAGACCGTGCGCTGTTTCAATGGTAGCCTAATTCCCAGTGAAGCCATTCTACTGGTCTCACTGGTGCACACTTCCTCCTGGAGTCGCATGTTTCCACAGCTAGTGAAGGCAGCAGCTGTGCAGACTCAGTCTCAGATGTTCCCGATTTCAAATCCAGGTCAACAAGATCGGCGCGTCTGAAAAAGTGTTACCAAGACTCTAAAGTGTATCTGTAAATATCCTTGATAGAATTTGATCTCAGGTGATAAAAAGTTACTTCGAGCGCTTTTTTTTCTTTTTATATTGTTAATCATTGACATCCTGTTGTGTAAACAAAACACGCGTGATCCAGAGGGATCGCCAGGACAGCAGGGAGAACAGAACACGTTGTATTTGCCTCGGCCTCCGTGTTTAAAAAAAGCAGCTTTTAACGCGTCTCTTGGAAAAAAATCGGGGCGTGCGTGTGTTTTATTATTGCATATGGTAGAAATCAGCCGTGTCGGTGTGCCTGACCTCTCCTCCTCCTCCTCCTCTGTAGCTGCTCTGCACGCCAAGCGGCAGAGAGCATGGAGTCTGCGGCTCGCCTGCGTTGGCCGCTGCTCGCAGTCTTTCTGCTGGGGCTGCATCACTCCGCCGGCTTCTGGATCGTCAACGTGGTTTTCCCACCCAGCACCAAAGCCAAAGTTCCGAGCAACAGCACTTCTCCGCTCGTCATCGGTAAGACCAGAGTTGTCTCTGGACCCTGGACGTATTTATACCCAACTAAAGGCTCTGGGATGGTTGTGTGATCCCTTCACATGATCAGTTATCAGGGTTAATCCAGCAGGACTGTATTCTAATTAAATCTAAGGTTCTTTCTGAAAGGCAATTGCATCAAATACTGTTTTCACACTTTATTTTATTCATATTGTAACAGATGAAGAACAACTTTATGTAATTTAGAAGTTGGCTGCAATTGCTTTTCTCCAACTTAAGGAGAGAGTGATTCTAAAAAATCAGTCGAAAAGCATCCATGGTGACACTGGAGGAGCTGCGGAGATCCAAGAAACACAGGTTGAAACCAAAAATATTGTCCTGCGTGGTGGAAAACCCGATAATGTGAGAGCTTGACAGTAGTGGTGGCAACATCATGCTGGGAAGATATTTCCCCTCAGCAGGGAGCAGAGAACTGGCATGAGTTGATAAGATGGGTGAAGAGGGTTTGGGGAACCAAAGACAAAGAAAATTGCTTTTCCGGTGGATGAAGGTTCACCCACCAGCAGTTTTTTAAACAAAAAGAGCCAGAGGTGCAATAGAACAGTCATACCAAAGTATAGTTATGCATTGTTGTAGTCCAGTTGAAATCAGACCTTACGTTAAATCAGGAATCATTGACAGAATTCAAAGCTGATGTTGACAGGCTTGCTGTTTATTTAATATAAATGATCTTGTGTCATTTGATGATTAACAGTGACAGTTGGTTAAAGACTTGCAGCTGCATCAGACCTCACTACTTTGTCTTGGTATGTCTCTTAAAATCAGATACTTTTGGTTGTGACACTCCTTACTGTTTTTTTATTTATTTATTTATTTATATGTGTGCTTTCACAGATTAGATTTTCATACAAGCTCATATCTGTATTCCCTATGGACACTTGTTGCACTTGTTCAGCCTAGATAGTTCTCCAGAATGTCTTTTGTTTGATTTGGTTTGATTCGTCACAATGGATTCTAAAATGACTGTGGGAAATGACTTCCTTATTTTGGAGCCAGACCAAATAAAGCAAAAGCTACGGAGTAGATAGTAAATATTAGCTACTCTTCAAAAGCTCAAAGGGCAGTTTAAAAAAAAAAAAGGTCTAAATTGTCAGTACAGGGAAAATGTTATGACTCATCCTTCCTTTCTTTCCATTTTCCGTTTAAGCAGACTGAATGTCAGTCTTTGATTGGTCGTTTCCCTTGGTTTTGGAAGATCTTGCTCAGTTTTATCTGGACTTTTGGCTGTTGTTGTACCCATCTTTACTCTTTGATGATTTTCAGATCCAAAGTTTAAGGTCTTTGAACTCTGACTAGCACTTTTTAGAAAAAAAACTGTCATACACTCAAGGGGTCGGACGGTTATTCAAGATTGTTATGATATGATACATAGTTCTCAATGTCTGAGAAAAAGACAAAATTGAAATTATGAAGAAATTCCAATTTAAAAAACAAAAACAAAAAAACTACCAAATAACTTGGGCAGAACTATATTAGAAAAAAACGTGCATGCTGTTTGATTTTGCTTTTGCAATATTGTCAGTCTGCTTGTTATTTTGCTTAGTTTTAAGCACTTCACCCACTGTAATCTATCAGGTATTCAAATCAAGGACCGTGAAAGTCCACCCAGCCGGCCAAATATAATACTGGTGAAACAAGTTTCAGCCCTCTTTTTTCTTCTTTTTGTTACACCTAGGTTTTTCAGATCAGTCAAACAAGTTTAAATATCAAAAATAAACTGAATGAATTCAAGATGCTCTTTCTTTCTTTATTTATGAATAACTCATTACAGTAAAAATCTATCTAAACCAACCTGTTCCACTGTGCAAGAACAATTAATTACTTAAAAAGTAGAGTGTTAAAATATTTTTCTTATTTAGACACATTTGAGGGTATTCCAATGTGTCTCCAATGGACGCACCATTTGCCCAGCCTCTTTCCTATTGTTGAAGGATAATGCGTTATTTTGACTTCCTGGTTTCAATGCGCTCTTGGCATAATTTTATTGGAAGGCTGTTCCCAGTAAAGCTTCAGCTTACTTCGTGTTGTCAGTGAAGATCCATATCATTGATTTTTTTTTTACTTTACAGGTTTGGCAGGTTTAGCTTGTATAATTTAACAAGAAATGGTTGGTTGTAATTAATTCAGGATTTTAAAAAGGCCTAAGCTTGATTTGCTCAAACATGCCTAATAAATATTACTCTGATTTAGATCTAGAAAGTTGTTTTTTTCCACAACAATTTTTCATCTGTAACAATTATTTACCTTTGTATTGTTCTACCTTCATGTTGGAAGGACAATTGCAAATGAATGTATTGTGTGGCTTTAAAAATCGCCAGTGGGTTTATCTTGGTTTTCCAGAGATGAACTTTTTTGCTGTGTTTTTTTTTGTTATTAAACACAACAATATGAAGTGTTTTTATGGTGTTTTCTGTTCAGTGCCGGGGAACCTGGGGAATCGTCTTGAAGCCAAACTAGACAAGCCTACGTTGGTTCACTGGTTCTGCTACAAGAAAACAGAAAACTGGTTTCCTCTGTGGATCGATCTCAACATGTTCATGCCAATAGGTGTGGACTGCTGGATAGATAACATCAGGTAGGGTCTGATTTTATTTTAAATAGTAATATTTGTCTTATTCGCTACATGATAAAATGACACCCTTGTATTACTGCTCTAAATCAATCTACAATGCCATATATATATATCTGTTAAATACATTTATCTTCCCTCTTACATTTGTCTTCCCCTTCAGACTTGTTTATAACAGGACAACGCGACGCTCGTCCAACTCTCCAGGAGTGCAGGTACGAGTGCCGGGGTTTGGTGAAACCTACTCTGTAGAGTTTCTGGACTACAACAGACTGGCTGGTGAGACGACTGAACGAGCATATTTCAAAAATCAGCTTGCTAAACTGGATATGGTTTTAATGACATAAGATGCGAGTTACCAAAGTATGATGCTGGGTTTTTTTGTTGATTTTTTTCAGGTTATTTTCACACTATGGTGCAACATTTGGTCAACGTTGGCTATGTCCGGAACGAGACAGTACGTGGAGCACCATACGACTGGAGATTAACACCAAGTAAGCGGCAGAACGGCACAGACAGCTTCCCCGAGGTTTTTACATAAAGCATGTGTATCTGATGACGTTTTTTCATATCTTGAGAAAAGATGTAAATTTGCAGACATAAGAATGAGCAATCCAACGCTGCAAACAGAGGCTCTACTGCACATCCAGAGAAAGAAGGCAAAACATCCGCGTTTGACTAACGGGTCAAATACAGTGAGATATGACCAAAAGACTTGCAGTTGTAATTGCAGGGAAAATGGAATATTAACCAAAAACACCCAGAGGATATGTACAAATATTGACCTTATTAGGTGCACATCCAGATCAGGGTAGACTTGCATAGTAGTTACTTTTTTTCTATAATCCACACAGACTCAAATATATGATACCCTTTTAGAAAAATTGAAATATTAATTCTGATGAGGGTTGTTTGCAAGATTAAAAGTAATTTCTTTAATAAAAAAACAACCTTTAAGAAGTAATTAGACCACAATTTTCTTAGGCCCATGTTTCTGTATTTAAAATGCTTTTTTCATCCATTTACCCACTCCTGTCTTCCCAGACGAGAACACGGCCTATTTTATTAAGCTGCAGGAGCTGGTTGAAGAGATGTACAACCAGTACCAGAAACCAGTTTACCTGCTGGGACACAGCATGGGCTCCCACTACGTCCTCTATTTCCTCAACCACCAGTCCCAAGCCTGGAAGGACAAGTACATCAGCGGTTTCATTTCGCTAGGAGCTCCATGGGGGGGCGCTGTTAAAGCACTCAGAGTCCTGGCCTCAGGTAACGTTTGCCAGACAAGAATCAGTAGCAACACCAGAGGTGATTTTAATCAGGAGGGATGATAAGACAGTCTATGTTTCTAACTTAATTGTAGGTCAGGATGGTAGTGATAGGTGTGTGTCTTATTCCATGTTGTTCACTTCCATCTAAAACGCACCGCAGGTGAAAATGACGGCATCCCGATGATCTCCAACATCAAGATCCGTGAGGAGCAAAGGATGATGACAACCAATCCCTGGTTGCTGCCTTCGGAGGAAGCTTGGCCAGAGGACCATGTTTTCATCTCCACTCCGGCCTTTAACTACACCAGGCGGGACTACAAGCGACTTTTTACAGACATCAACTTCGAGGATGGCTGGTAATTCACAGCTTTCAAGCTATTTTTAATAATGCTTCGACCTACAAAAGGACACTTTTAAAAAAACTCCATCACACGGATATTTTTGCTCTTTCTGCTCTAAGTGACATTTCAAGTGCTAAAACAGTGCTTTACTATTTCTGATCCCTCTTAACCATAGGATATTTAAAGATTACCTTAATCATTAAAGCATGACGTAGGGACAGTCTTGTTTCAGAACTCATCATTTTCCAACCCGGCTCTCCTGGCTTCTTAATTAAAATAACCAAATGCAAATAATTAAATAGTAAATTTCCTGTACAATTTCACATGCTTGAGATTCACAGATCAATCTGTTGAAAAAGAAGTACTCGTCATACACTCCTAAAAAGGGCCCCGTATTTGCAGAGAGTTGAAAATGATTACTAGGATAAAGCCATTAGTAGTCCAGTTGCAGTTTGTTGTGCTTCAGTGCTATACAGGTGATGTTGGTTTTATCTGCTGACCGATGGCTCAACAGTTTACTTATATTTTCTGTTTCTGTAAAGATAAGATGTTAAATTCTTGATTTTGATGCCCAATTGGAGAATATAAATCCAAAACCTCCTAACCGTATTTAAAAAGATATGAAAACAAGTGCAACCTGAAGATGCTTTCACATAAAAACTTTGTGTCAAGTTAGACAGCAGCAACAACAAAAATGAACATATTTTTTTCTTTAAAGAGTAAGAAACATTCTCGTTTGCCGATTGCAGGCACATGTGGGAGGATTCCAAGAACCTCACAAGTGCTCTCCATCCGCCCGGGGTGGAGGTGTGGTGCATGTACGGTGGGGGGCTGCCCACTCCCGTGACCCACATTTACGACGAGCAGTTTCCCGACGGGGACCCGGTGGACTTTGTTTACGCAGACGGGGACGACACGGTGGACAGCTTCAGCATGGGGCTGTGCAAGCATTGGGTGGGGCAGCAGGAGAAGCCCGTCCACGTGACGGAGTACAGGGGCCTGGCCCACCTGGACATAGTGTTCCACGAGCGAGTGCTTGATCAGATCCAGCAAATCCTAGAGGGCAAACGTGACGTTCCCAAAGAGGTTGATGTCCGGTCGGATGTTAAATAAAAGACTTTACAGTGCTGTGTTTTATATGAGCTGCAGAGTGCTGGATTCCTGTGTATAAATGTATGAAGATGATATGGAAATTTTGGATGTGCAGACAAAAAATAGGACTCAAAATAACTCAAAACAGCAGGCATGTTTAGAATGCAGGTAAACTTACAGTCCGAGCAGTGATTAAAGACAAGAGAAATTTACTCACAGGTGCAAGAATTTGCACTTCTCTCCATGCACGCTATGGCTCTTCTGACAAAGCCTGACTAGTGGTCTTCCTTCCCTGTAGCTTATTGTTAGGTTGGCTATATCCTTTGAGTTTTATACATTCACATCCTTGAACTGGGTACCCATAAACAATACGTGTATGAGCCTTCCTCACGTCTTGTTTTCGAAACATGGAGCCAATGGGACAGCTGTTTGTGACACATGTTGGATGTTTGCATTATATCATCGGCCAGACTGATATAAAGATATTTACGATCCATTAATTTTCTAGTGGTTAACTCTTTCGTTTACTATGTATTTGACAACGGCTTGGATGGGAATCATATTCTGCACAAGGAAGACGGCGTCCATATGAAAGCAGGCCAGTAAACATAATTTTTAGGATGGGGGTTGGGTGCCTTTTTTAATTCTGACAGTTTCACATTACACACATACCCGATTGTTCAATGTTCATAAAAGGTAATAGCATAGCTGCATGCATGATGCTAAAATGTGGTGTCTGTTTGTTTTTTACAAAGAATGATTTTAATACTCCTAATGCTTTCAGCATGTGGATCAAAGTGCAGTCTATCTAAAAACTATGCATCCCCCACCCCATCCCATTTTTATGTACATTTAATTCAGGCTACAAAATGTTCCACATTTATATTTCAAAGATCCAATTGAGTACACAGTCTAAAGTTGCATTCGAATATGTACGTTCGACTTTAAATTCTTGAGCATGTTACACTAATTACAGATTCCACTGTTTGTAAAAGTTAATAAAATATTAAGAGCTTCAGTTTGTTTATTATTGATCATTTGTGAGATCTCTCACTCAGTAACTCTTGAAATTAAGGCCCCCTAAAATTCGTTTTTTTCAAGATTCAAGGTTCAGTTTGTTTATTTAGCGCCAATATAGGACGGATGTTGTCTCAAGGCTCTTAACAAAAAAAAATCATTTCATCCCAACCATAAATGCATTCACACTTTGAAAACAAAGTTTTCCAATCTGGAAACCTAGCAGAGGATTAGATAAAAGGATACTTTTTTTGAACAGTAAAAAATCTTTACTGTTGCATTTTTATTTATCTAGACTTATCAAGCTGTAGAAAATGATTTTCACAAATTCCCAGCATTTCTAAATGTCACAATTATCTCTTATCGATCGGCATCTGCGGTCGATTACTCAGGTCTGCTGCTTGATTCGCTTTGCGATCTGCTCCCCCCTCCTCCCACGTGACCACCAGTTGTTTACTCATCATCCGCATCCCGAAGCGGATTGATCAGATGATCGCCGGGATTTAACCAGCAACCCAGGCGGTCAGCTGCAGTGCCCTGCTCAGAGACCCTGTCGGCGGCCGGCTATGACACATCGGCAGCCATGGCGGGTCGGAACCGGTTGACAGCTCTCTGCGTCGCCTGCTTGTTGTTGGTGTTCTCGGATCCGAGCGAAGGAAGACCCGCGGAGAGCCGGAGACCCCCTGTCGTTCTCAGTAAGGCAGATTTGACCGGTTTGCGTCCAGCTGCAGACAATCATGTTAAAAAAGCGAAAATGTCGCCGGGTTTTTTTTATTTTTTATTTATACTTAGTTAAATTGGATGTTTATTCACGTCTGTTTGAGTTTAGAGCTGGAGTCAGCTCGTGGTTTGTGTCTTCAGTAAAGGACTATTTCAAAGTGTTAAAGGTGTTTTTATGAGCGTGACATCCTCACACAGGTCTGTTGGGTTCGTGTTGTGGTGCATTCAAGTACAGTAAGTAAACTTTAAATTTACGTTCTGTAAATTACTCATTCAATTTGTAAATTGAAATAAAAATTCAATTTGTAAATGTACAAATTCAAGTGTACTGTTGCATTCAAGTACAGCTCGCAGACTTCATACCTCCTGATATTTTTATCAGGAAAAAAACTGCTGTCACTTCTGTTGGCTAGATCATATAAACTAGGTTAATAATTGCTTAACTGCTTTTTTCTTTAAATGTCCTTTTAATTTACATTTAAAACCTTGATTTTATATATAAAGCCAAAATCACAAAAAAGAACATGTCGAAATTTTAAATTAAATTTTATATTAGACATAAAGTTCAGCCTATAGTTGAATAATATATTTTCACCATTAAAAATGACAACAGAGGACATTCTGCATTTAAGCTTACCTTGCTCTCTGAACATTGTAGTTAAATTCTAAGAATAAGATAGAAAATATTTTTATTTCCCCCTAAAAACCTGTTTGCAATAAGTTTCCAAGATTTCCAGTTAGATAATTATTGTGTAAAATTAATAACAAGGTCTCAATCAATTTTTGATGCCATGGACAGCAGCATTTTTACCCACGTGGTATCAAACTAATGTGAAAATATATAGATCGCATTCAACTTTTTTAGTGTTTCTTGAACTTTCTGGGCTTAGTCAGAGGCAAAGACACATGGAGGAAGAAATAAAACAAAAATAGTGTCAATGGCTGTTTGGTGTGTAGTTGCTCAGGTTATTTACTGATATTATTTGATTAAGTCGGAGAATTTAAATGAATGGGCTGTATGGAACAAAACTGGAGTTTTTGTCAGATTTGATCACTTATCGGGTCAAAGTTCATTTGTAAAAGCCCCTTTAAAATGGCAAAGAACAGTCATGTTATTTAAGGTGAATGAAGAAAAAAAATTATGTTGCTTCCTTACAATTTGACTTAAACGCACCAAAGGTTTAATTTGTGGTAAATCAAATCTGGACAAAAAAAAAACAAAGACTATACTTACTTTACGAAAGGTTTAAACAATTCAATCTCAAATTTTTAGTTTATTTACTAGGAATTTAATTACGCTTTTGTCAGCTTTACATTATTATTCCAAAGAACATGTTAGAGTCATGAGAAGTGACTCAATACTTGTTTATCACATCTGCGAGGCGTGAAGAGTCCAGAAGTCTTCTGGTCATATGACTCCACTCAGCCTGGACTGTTCAGCACAGCAGCCACTTGGCTTCCCTTGTTACCTAATTGTGTCTCCTGTTTTTTTTTTTTCCATTGCCTTTAGTATTCAGCAGCTCTTCTCTAAATCTACAATTCAGTTCAAAACATTATTAGCCCAGAGCATTGCCCCTCTATTCTTTGAATTCGGTGGTTGGAGTGTTGAGTTTTGGAGAAGTTTATCCGTGTTTGCTCAAAACCACCAAACACATGAGCTCGATAAGACTGCACAGTTACTCTGATCTCCAGAATGTCTGATTAAACTTGTGCAAAAGTAAAATAACCGCACAATAATATTCTAATATTTGCCAGATTACATCTTGGGAACCCAAACAATCTTTTTTTGTTTGGTTCTTTCCAGCCAGTCAAACCGTCTCCTCACCATGAATATTCCTGTTAAGTAAATGATCGTTTTCATTCAGCGTCTGTTTTTTTAGGAGATAGTTCTGAGTATCCTGTGATTTGCTCTGATAGTGCAGCGACTGGTGGAGAAATGCTGCAGCAACCTTTGACCCTGAGATCGACGTATACAATCAAACATGAGGGTCCCATGTTTGACTTTGTGTTGCATAAAGCTGTCAGGATGACGAAAGTCTCACCGTTGATAATGGCTAAGACAAGAAAAACAATTCTTGATTTGATTCAATACAACTTAGTTTATTTATATTTATTTATAGTGTTAACCAACCCTAACCCCCCATATGTTTAAATGGATCCTACTTGTCAGACGGTGCAATGTGTTTGGTTTGTTTAAATGAAACCGTTAGACTACTTTCAGTTTAACGAATCCAGCAGATCACATCTAGACATTGACTTGCAGCATTCACTCATCCCGAACCAGCATGACGAGACATGTCAGGAGCCAAAGCTCAAAATACCATAATTGTATGTATGAATATACCTCAACCATTATTGCTTCTGATAGTTTTAATTTAGCAGATTTCGGAGGGGTAAAATAAGATTAAAACAACATTTTATTACGTTGGGGTACACGTTAAGAATTTAAACCGCTTGTCTATGTATGTCGCAAGCCCTTAGATTGAAAATGTTCAAAATAGTACATAGTTTATACCTTTTAATCTTGTTTTTTTTTCTTTCTTTTCATTCACTTCTTCTCAGAACTTATTTGTCTCTATAATTTCGATATGTTTTTAACCTTTATCCTTTGCAGAGTGATGGTAACTTATGGAGCTAAATGTACAGCAACAAAAACTGGGCAACTACTGAACAAAATACTACAGAACAGAATAAATTCATTATTTGTAGGGAAGAGTTTTAAAAAAATCATAAAGCTATATAGAAAAAAAGAGCATGATAAAAAAAAACTATAATAAGAGTAATGGAGAAATATTTTACAGGATCAAAAATCACATTATAGTAAAAGATGATAATTTCAATTTAAAAACTGATGGATAAGAATAATAAGTATATAATAGAGAAAATGTATGCTTGACAAAATAAAAATAAAAAGTTTCAAATTGAAAAGAAATCAAATAGAAAATGAAATTCTGGCTAAAAATTAAAATAAAACTAATAGGACAGGAAATATTTAATAAAATAGATGAGTTAATGCACAATAAGCATTTTTAAAAGGAAAATAATTCAATAAAAAGGTAAAGATGAATTTCTTTTCACAGAAACGGATTATTTTTGTTTTTTTAATGCTGCCTAAATGTTTGTAATATCCATGTCACTTCAGTCAGCACTCTGGGCAATTTTTGTCAACCGAAGACGTCAGCAGCCGTACGTTTGATCACAAAGCGAAAGGATTCATGATTTCAACTCATCGTCGGCTCAGGAAGCCACATTCCTGTTTCACACCCTAACTGAACAACATGTCAGAACATATTTCTTTACACCCGGAGCCGTGAGGTTTAAATAAATAACAAGATGGCAGCTTAGTTGATCCCCCAGATGTTTTTTAAAATTTTTATTTAAATGACATCAAGCAAGGATGTCCAGTATATAACATGGGTTTGCATCACAGGTGGAGTTTGAAGGTCACCACTTACTTTTAGCTTTTAGCTATGTCGGGATATGCAAGAATTTAGTTACCTGTAATATTCTCTGCTCTCCTTCTTCTTGGCACGAAAATGTAATGTAAGACTACAAAAGTTAATTTCAAATTGTCACACTCTTTTCTGTGTTTCCAACACAAAAATGTAAATCAGCTATTCGTTTTTGTCCATTTAACATTTTCTGATTTTAAACAATTCAGTCTGAGCTGAATCTTTGGTCAGCTTGTGATGCGACTGGGTGTGGCTTTGTTGCAGTCCCGGGTGATTTGGGCAACCAGCTGGAGGCAAAGCTGGATAAACCTAGCGTGGTCCACTACATCTGCTACAAGAAGACAGAGAGCTTCTTCACTCTGTGGCTCAACTTGGAGCTGCTGGTGCCTTACGCCATCGACTGCTGGATAGACAACATCAGGTGGGCGCTCCTTCCAGAGATGTATTTATATAATTCTAATCAGAAAAAAGCTTTTTGCATTTTAGTTTGCATCATCTGTAAACCAGTCTTTATATATTTAAATTTCTTATTTCAAGCAAGGGCTGACTTTGTGAGAGTTTCTGACTGTTCTTGATTAGCTAACTTGATCAAAGCTTTCAAAGTAATCCTTTGGACTTTGGCTGCTTTTTTTTTTAGGGAAACGCTGATTAATTGGATTTCTGTAGGAATCAGCTGAGCTACAGCTTTGCATCTGATGGGCTGGTCAAAAACTCAAAAAATCATTTTCCCCATCTACTAATGCACCATAACTAACCTGTATCTATATATTTTACTAACAATCCTTTTTGGTGTAAAGGTTACTAGCAACGTAAGGATGTTTGTGTATGTATTTTCAGTAAAATGACGGCGTTTAAAAATAAAATACGACCGACAGAACGGAAATTATGATCGTAATCACTGAAAATAATCTTGACACTTTAACACTTTTTTTGTTTGTTTGTTTTTAATCAACTTTATTCGTTAAAACCTGAATATTTTTTTCACTTCTGCTTGGCGGGGCACAAAAACCAGTTGGAGAAGTTGGGTTCACACATCACAAACAGCGTGGTGGAGACTGGGACTGAAAACGCGAACCGTTTCTGTTCATGTTTAACTAACGGAAATGGGGTGACCACACAAACGCACAACTGAAACAGATCAAACCACCGACGGTCTTTGTTTGTGTCTTCTTCCTTAGGCTAATCTACAATATTACCACACACACCTCCGACGCCCCGCCCGGTGTGGATGTCCGAGTCCCGGGGTTCGGAAAGACGTATTCCCTGGAGTACCTGGATCCCAGCAAGCACAGTGTGGGTGAGTTAAAGACTCCTCAGAGATTAAACCCATACAAGGATAGAAACTAAAGTTTGTCATATTTCTGAAATCTGGCTCAACAAAACTTAAACTTCCAAGAGAAACATCCTGCAAGCTTCATGGGTTCCAGAGAAAGACAATTTCGTGAAAAAATTCTGGATTTTCTCATTTATAGATGAATGAGAAAATGTAAGAATCTCTCTATTTTTCCCTCTCATCCTGAAGGTAGCCGTAATAAGTCCTGTTTGCAGTTTGGCACAAACTACGAAAAGGACACAGCAGGCATGTGGAAGAAGAGGCTCTGTTTAGATGATGACCTTGAACATCATTCCAATTATTGCAACATTTTGTGTGTTGCAGAACATCAGAGTTAACTTTAGATATGTTTGAAAGTTTAAAGCTTCAAAATAAAAATGTGGTTTGTAAACAAACAGTAAACAATGGTCCTACAAAAAAAAGTGATTCCTAATAAAACACCAAAATGTTTAGTTTTTACTTCGTTATAAATGCTGTTTGAATTTTTTTCCCTGGGATATTACCAGGACAATAATCAGTGGCGCTTCATAGGCATTCGAATCTGAGACACGACCGGCTTTGTCTGTCACAGTAAGACGGATTTAGTGAATGTACCTTTTAGCTCAGCATATATAAATCTTTGTTTTAGTCTGTACTACAACCTCCTGGAGTATGTATCTACCGTATCTCCTGTTTGCTTCTCCCAGGCATGTATTTCTTCAGCATTGTGCAGGCGATGGTTGATTGGGGCTACACCAGAGACGACGACGTCAGAGGCGCTCCGTACGACTGGAGGAAAGCTCCGAGTAGGCCCCGATGGCGAACAAAAGCACGTCGAAGCTATACCCTGTGAGCCGAGCATGAGTGTTATATTTTTTTTTCCCTTCTAGATGAAAACAAACATTATTTCCTAAAGCTGCAGAAGATGATCGAAGAGATGGCGGAGAAGGCGGGGGGACCCGTGGTCCTCATCGCCCACAGCATGGGCAACATGTACACGCTGTACTTCCTCAACCAGCAGCCGCAGGCTTGGAAAGACAAGTACATCAAGGCTTTCATCTGTCTGGGACCACCGTGGGCCGGTGTGGCCAAAACCCTCCGCGTGGTCACGTCCGGTAAAACACTCGAGAGCCAAAAGCTCTGCTGGCATAACTCAGAAATATGAAAATTAAACCAACATCAGATATCAAAATGTGTTGCTTTAAAGTGTAGAAGCTCAAACGGAGTCACTTGTCACTGTTTGCTACATGGTCTCCTGGACCTGTCGCTGTAAACACAAGTCCCAAAATGCTTTACATTTAGTATGAGGTCTTCACGCTGATGTTTTTGTTGGTCAACATTTCCGTTAGTATCATTTTTTCAAAGGACATGGTCCCACAAATCTTTGGATATTTAGGCTGTCCCGGCATAGAAAAAAAGCTTTTCTTTGCAAACTCTTAGGAACAAAACTCCTGAAGTTCAACCAAGTCCTGTAAAGCGTGAGTTCATGAAGGAAGATTGACAGCTGATGTTCACAACTCCACGTAATATACAAACAGCCTTTTTAACAATTTCCTTTTGAAGAAGTTGCAACAACTGCTAATGTTTTTACGCTTTGACATTAAACTATTAAAACTGTTTCTTTTATCTCTGCACACATGAATGATGATTAGTAAATCAAATGCAACAGTAACACCAACATTTCTTTTGTCATGACCGTACCAGTTAAATAAAACAAAAAAACGTCTTAGGAAACCAGATAATGAAACTTCTCGTGACTTTCAGTTCCTCATTTTCTTTGTTCCCTAAAATTCAGGTGACAATAACCGCATCCCTGTTATCAGCCCACTGAAGATTCGCTCACAGCAACGAACAGCCGTCTCCACCAACTGGCTCCTCCCGTACGCACACTCCTGGCCTAAAGATCAGGTCTGTAATCTGTGGGTTATTGGTTTGAATGATTTAAATCTCACCTTAAATATAATTTGAACTGACAGCAGTTAAAATGATTACCCGTTGTCATGGCAAATAAAAATTAGCTACCATATGGTTAAAAGTACACAAAAGGCACCATGGAAAAAAGAGGTTTCGGTCAGGGCACAGAAAAGAGAGTGCAGAAGAGCCGAAGGGAAATGGTGTAAGTCAAAGCTCCAGGTTAATTTCGAAATCTACAAAGAAAAGTTGTGTGTGTTCAACCAGACTTTGCGTAGAACAAGAGAGAGCTATTTATTTCAGAAATCATCAAGATCTGCAGCAATAACTCTTGTGTCCTGTTTGCTACAGTGAGCAGATTAACAAACCTTCCAGTCTCGATCCCCTTAGAACTAATTTCTACATCCAAATGTCAGGAGTTTGCAGTATTCTTTAATGATCAAGGCATTAAAAATGCTATTGTTTCTACAACAGACATAGCTCCTCTACCCCCAGTTAGACATATGGAGCTGACACAGTTCACACCTGTCTCCGATAAAACTGTTGAAGAGGTCATCTGCAGCCTGGATGGGTTACCCACTAGATTCCTAAAGTCGCAACTTACTCATTTTGTCATCATCTCACTTCAGACTGGAATATTCCCAAAGCCTATCTGTACATGCTTCCACTGGGCCAGCTAATACGCAGCCATGCTGTGTCATACCACAACAATGCCAATGACTCTCAGATGTACGTGTCGCTGACAGCAGGAGAACATGGGCCAGTTGATTTATTTTATCACTGTATTGAACAGATCGGTCTGTGGATGCAGAACAACTTCCTCCAGTTAAACTCAGACAAAACTGAAATCATTGTCTGCGGCCCACAGAAATAAAGAGAAAGTGTCATCAGTTACCTTCTGACTCTCTCTCTGAAACCTAAACATCAGGTCAAAATTCCTGAACTTCAACAGCCACATTAAATCAGTAACATCAGCAGCCTTTTACCATCTTAAAAACATTGCCAGAATCAGAGGAATAGTCTCTATACCAGACCTAGAAAGAGTTATCCATGCTATTATCTCTAACAGGTTAGACTACTGTACAGCCTGCTCACTGGGCTTTCTAAACGGGCCTTAAGACAGCTTCAGAACATCCAGAATGCTGCTGCTCAGGTTCTGACCAAAACCAGGAAATATGACCACATTAGTCCAGTGCTCAAGTCTCTGCACTGGCTTCCTGTCACTCAAAGAATAGACTTTAAAACAGGGTTGCTTGTGTACAAGTCTCTTCATGGTTTAGCCCCAAAGTACATATCTGACATGTTAGAGCCATATGAAACAGCCAGAACTCTGAGAACCTCAGGTAGTGGCCTCCTGCTGATGCCCAGAGTCAGGCCCAAACAATGGGAGGCTTCATTCCAGTTTTATGCTCCTAATATCTGGAACAGTCTTCCTGAAGAGGTGAGACTGGTTTCAACTCTGGCGATGTTTAAATCCAGGCTGAAAACAGCCTTATTTAACTGGGCATTTAGCAACTGAGAATATTATTACTATTATTATCATTATTTTATTTGTATTTCTTTTTAATTCAAAGCTGATTTTATTGTTTCATTTTTTGATCTTTTTTCCTATGTAAAGCACTTGGAATTGTCTTGTACACGAAAATGTGCTATACAAATAAACTTGCCTTGCCATATGGGGCTGCAAGTAACCTTTATTTTTACTGATCGATGATTTTTTATTTATTTAATTGGTGATTAGATAAAAATTGACTTTTTATTTCCATGTCTTTATTTCAAAAGACAACGTTTGGACTTGTGCACCAAATCACACAAACAAGTTGCTGCTTGAGTTTTTCTGTCACTATAATATTAAATTATAATAAAAAACAATAGCTTCGGTAAAAAAAATGCACAAACCTGGTTGATTTATTTTAAATCAAAATGTTTTATTTTTTTTGCAACATTTTAAAATTTCGCTCAAGATTCACATAGCTAGTGTAAAGATAATGTGCTGACTTGATAAATTGGGACGTGAGAGTTGCCAAATTGTTTTTTCTTTTTACTTAATTCAATCAAGGTGAGGCAACAACTCACCTGGATCCAATTGAAGGTTGTTCGTTGTAAATGTAGAAATTTTTATTTATTTTTAGCTTGATTATTAAGATCTTATTAATATATGTAATTAGTTCTTCCAGCAAATTGCATGTTTTGAAATCTGTTTTCTCCAGTTAACGAGTATTCGAGCACTAAATTATTCGACGATTGTTTCAGTTATCGCTTCATCGCGGTTAATCCTATTGTTTGACCAATGTAATCATATTGATTAAACTATTTGGGGGTAAATACACGGGAAGGAGGTAAGACTTTCCTAGGATTCCTTATTCACCATTTATTGTTTTCCAATCTCCAGGTTTTTATCCAGACGCCCAGCAACAACTACACCGTTCAGGACTACGAGAAATTATACTCGGACATCGACTTCAGAGACGGCTGGCTGATGCGCAAGGACACGGAGCCGCTGGTGTCCGACCTGACCCCCCCGGGCGTTGCCGTCCACTGTCTGTACGGCAAGGGGATCCCCACGCCAGAGGCCTTCCAGTACTCCGACAAGTTCCCTGATGTGGACCCCGAGGTTGTGTACGGCGACGGGGACGGCACGGTGAACCTGCGCAGCGCTGTGCAGTGCAAGCGCTGGGCGGACCAGCAGAAGCAGCCCGTCGTCCTCAAGGAGCTGCCGGGAAACGAGCACGTCAACATGCTGACCAACATCACCACCGTGGACTACATCAAGACTGTGCTGTTCTCCCCATGAAGCTGCCACACACCAACAGATGTCTCGAATGAAAGCGTTCAGATTTCACTCTGGAAATCCTGAATTTGTATAAACATGAACATTTAAGATGTTTTTCTTCTTGTCAGAGACTTGGATAATTTTTCTATTGGTCTCAGATTTTCACCAAAGTTTAGATTTAGATAGTGTCAAAGAGCAGGAATGAATTATCGATGCAGAGAGATTTTTGAACCCCATTTAACTGTAACAGAAATTTTAAACCCCAGATTGTATTTACCCTGTTTATTATTGTTATAAATGATTTTGCATATTTGTGTCTTATTTTCGTTGAACTCCTTGTGACGTCTTGGGTAGTTATGTTTTGTTCCCTTAGAAGCGGGAAAGCTGTGGCGTTTTTGTATGTGGTCAGTGTTACAGGAGTTACTGTTACTAGTAGGTAAAGGATATAAGAAAAAAAGCGGAGTGATGCGGTGAAAATACCATAACTGTACTGCTAATCTGTTTGCTCCGTCTTTCCTGTTTAAAGATTTGGTTTTTAATCATGTGCCTTAAAAGGCTTTGTTTACAGGAAGCTGGAAGGGGCAGGCTCCTCCTGACTGTGACATTTAGATGTGTTTTACTTTTCCTTGTCGTTTAGGCAGATGTTAAATGTTGAGACCTAGAAAAACAAAATCCTGCTGTAAGGATGTGGAGAGAAAAAACAACAACCTAGACCTTAATGATTGATTGTACTGTGCCATGAAGCCCTCACGGACCAAAAAACAAAATGAAGTGTCACTTCTGCTGCGATCGATCGTACACGTGTGTCATGAACGAGCTGCCTTCTGTAGATTAAAATACTTTTAAGTAAAACGGCAATGACTGACTGAGATTTCTTGACTAATTTAAAAAACAGGGCACATCTTATATTCACTCAAAAATACAAACTCGTTTTTAATCAAATCTCTTGGATTATGAGAAGTAATATATGATATGAAACTGCTTGTGTTCTCTTACATATAAATTACAAATCCTTTGAAAATCTTGTTAGTGAGTGCTTCTCGGTTGCTAAGATAATTCATCCCACGCTTAGAGGTGTTGTATATCAACACCTGATTAGACAGCAAGCTTGTTGCACAGGTGTGCCTTGGGTTTGACGTAATAAAAGGCCACACTGAAACTTGCAGTCTGATCCCAGCAGATGTCACAGGTTTTAACTTAAGCGTGTCATAGTCACGCTGGCAACAGAAATGTCCACCGGAGCCGTTTCCCGTGAAGTCTGTGTTCTTTTCGCCGCCTTTAGCCGCCTCAGAGAGTCCTGCAGGGACACCCACACACGACCGAGCCTCGTTTGAATTTGGATAAGTCTGTGATGCAATATAGGAATTTTAAGCATTATTCTAAACCCAAACCTTTAAACAGTCTACTGTGTTTTAGACTTTCTCTTAACACACTTAATTCATTGGGGTGTTTATATCGACATATATACATATATTTTAAACTAACCAAGCTCTCCACCATGGGAGACAGGGCCTTCCAGGCAGTCGCTCCACGGCTCTGGAATGCCCTCCCAGAGATCCTGAGGGCCCCACAGAGCGTACAGGCATTTACAAAAGGCCTGAATACATTTTTATGCACTAAGGTCTTTTAGAATATTGTTGTGATTATGTTTTATGATTTTTTTTTATTTATTTATTTTTACAACTTGTATATCAATGTTTTTTTTAAGCTTCTGTAACACTTTGAGATTTTTCTTAAATATAAAGTGCATTATAAATATGATTATTATCATGTTCAAAAACTACTTTTTTTCACTCTTTCATATCCAATATATTTTTAATACCTTATTTTCATTTTTATTGAATTTAATGGAGCCTTCAGACGTAATGTGAAAATGCGTGATCATTTTTGGTCTCATATCTTCATATCTATAAAGTACTTCTTTTGTTTTTCTTGTAAATGTCAGCCTCTGACTCACTGAGGTTTCAGAGATCAATAAAAGCACAGCTTCCTCTCTCTGCCAGTTTATCTGCGTGCAACAAAAAGTTGGTAAAGGACAAAACCCCAAATAAGATGTACAAAACAAAAAGCTGATTTATTTAGTTTAACTTTGGTACAAAAATATTAAGAGGCTCTGAGTTGCGCATGACAGTTTAAAAAAATGAGAGTTGTAGACTTTCACCTGTCGCGTCTGGTCCATTTTTGTCGCTTCGCTGCTGTGACTCACAAACTCTAAGCCGTATGACTAAAACTTTTCACTCCTGAGGTTTTTACTGCTTCAGAGGGAATTGAAAAGTCTTGTTTCCTGTCCTGCAGCGAACTTCTGCACAGACCAACCTCAAAGAAAAAGGCCCTTCTTCACGATTATCTACCAGACTCTGGAAAAAGAAAGAAGAGGTTAAAAAAAAATCCCAAAACAACCCAAAAAAGTCATAAAGTATGATCACTCTGATAGATTTGCAGAGAGCCACGGCTCTGCAAATGAAATTGAAAAGAATAAATATGTTAAATATGAAAAAAAGCCAAGACAAGTCAACTTCCACACAATCTGCGAGCAGGTTGTAAGAAACATTTGGAGGGCAGCGCCTTAGCCAGAGGGAGACACGTTTTGGTCCACATATAAGATGCTATATTTCGCAGAAAACTAAATAACATTAGAAAACTAATAATGCAAATGTTTTCCTGAACATACATTAAATCATTATATTGGATATTTCTAAATATTTCTAAAATGTTTAGTGTGAAATTATTCCAAACAATGCAAATATGTTCCACTTTGTTCACCTAAGATTACATAAAACTGGCAACCAAAAAAAACAGCAGTACGTTTGGCTACAGATGGGTTTGGCTATGTAGAGGTTTTAAAACAAATGGATACAAAATGAACATCTGAAAACCTGCAGCTCCTGTAAGACCTCCTTGATATTCTCTGTCGTGTCTCCCACGCACCAGGCCAGACTCACGTGGAAAGATGGTTCCTACAACACGAAGCAGAGAAACTTAGCTAAATCTAAAACTATATAAATGAGGTAATAAAGCCAAATAGTTAATATATGAATAAAATCAAACAAAACAAGTCAGTGTGTTTGGTGAAGCCAGTAGTTTTACACAATCTGGGATATATATGAATCTGGGATATATATATATATATATATATACACACAACAGCTATACTGACACCTAAAGACTTTTTACATAAACTGCTCTGTTAGGAGATTTCAAGAAGAAAAGTTTCTGTCAAATTTTAGATAACCTTATAGAAAGTTTCCAATTGAAACTCTGTCATTGTTTTGTCCACAACTCTGACCAGATCCAACAACTGAGCGTGCCCGGTGGACACTTCCATCCCCAAGAACGTCCTGTAAAGACAAAGAAGGAGGGGAACAACAATTAACATCATCGTGTAAGGTCTATAAGTGGCGTATGAATACAACACTCAGAAGTATTCAAAATTTTTGGAAACAGTAAGACATTAATCTGCAAATGATCTACATTTTAAGAAATAAAACCCACAAACTGAGACATTTTATCACACTGACATTCTGAAAATGTGTTCACAACAGAAAAAAATTGATAATATTAGCCTAAATAAAATTCATCATAAGTCATAAAAGAAACAACTACCTGTTGATATAATACTGATGAATTACAAATTAAGCAGAGCCATATTACAGTATAGTGAAGATTATTAGCAGAGTTGCCATATATTCCACTCTGTAAGGATAGATTCAGTGAATACATGCATAATAAAGACACACTGCAACAACAAGTGGAGACTTTGAGGTTCTAAAAAGAAGCTAGAAATATCTTTATTGGGCAATCATACTTACTCGCACTACATATTTGTTGCTCACAAGTATCTGTCTTGCTTGAACATACAGTTATATTGTGCTGTGGTGATTTCATGTGCTTCCTGGGTGACCATCACTTTCAGTTTTAATTACATAAAAAAAAAAAAAACGTGTTTTACTTATGTTTACATCATTACTTAGAACATCTTTCTGGCTTTTTGAAATGTTTAATGTATATCTGTCCATATTTTCCCCCCAAAACTTATAGGACAACTGTATGATTCTAGGAAAACGGCTAATCAACTGAATCTACAGAAAGATAAACAATGTATTTTTGGCATGTACAGAAAAATAGGAATGTATAATACTAAGAACATTTGTATGGGGGAAAGAGATTTGAACTAAAAGTTAGCAATGAGCAGTATGTTTATTTCACAAAATTCCCCAAAAAATTATGAAAATGTAAATGATATGTTTTGCTTGTGCGTCTAAATCAAACACAGTTTAAAAATATTGAATCCAGCTTAGAGGCCAAATTATCCATAGAATCTGTGATTTCTTCTAATATTTCTATTGGTGCTAGAGATGTTGCCTAATTTGGTGGGCATAAGTATTCACTTTATTTAAGTAGATTGTGCAGAATAAATTGTTATAAGATGCTACCTCGTCCTCTCTGCGTTACTGTAGACCTTTAGCGTTGCTGCTGAACACACAAACCTGCAGACAGGAAAAAGCTTTAATAAAAACGTAAACACAATCAGCATCTTGAAAAATATATACAAATACAGTATTCTAAAAAGATTATATCCAAACATGTGCTTTGATTGTTCATGTTATCAATTAATAAAGAAAATTTAAAATAACTAAGATGTAACCATTTGTATATCTACCACTTATACAAGATCCACATACATACTTCTGGAAATCTGCAGGTAGCTTGTTCAATGTTTCCTGGAAAACTAACAACAAAACTATGGCTTAAAACATCAGGACCTGAAGTTAATTCACAATTTCTTTCTTGTGTTTACTTGAATACCTGACACATAAATATACTGCTAAATAAAAGTGGCTGTCTGTTTGGGATTTTTAGGAACAGATTAAGGGTCAATCTGACAGCGATGGTGGAATTTGTTCAATTATTTAAAAAGAAAAAATATATATTTTTCTCAATTTACGCCAGTGTTAATCCACAAGTCTAGAAATGCGAAACATAAAGCTTGTCTAGAGACCAACAAGTCATAAACAAACCTTCTGCAGTTAGAAAGGCCTGCCTGGAGACTTTGAGTAAATGGCTGGATCCAGTGGTGTCTGAGCACCACCGTCTGAGACAGACTGAGGTGGAACGTCTCATGCAGGGTCAGGATCAGCCCACGAGCCTGCAGAGCTGACAGCAACTCCTCCAGAAGCTCCTCAAACTCCTCCTCAGGGGGGTCTGAAACATAAGTAAAGTAAAATAATCAAAAATTACGATACAGAAGGATTTTTAAAAAAAAGAACAGTTGTTTTTGTTGCTTCTTACAGGGCAGATAAACGTAAGTGGCCCAGTTTCCCCTCTCGTGCTTGAACGAGCGCACGCGTCCGCTGTGAAGAGAGCTGTCTTCAGTCGGTGCTTCATCATCGTCGACAGGAAATATGCTCAGGAGGCAGCTGGGAAAAGGCAGTCTGCAAGACATCAACAGCTTTTATTTAAATCCAAAATAGGGGGTTTCCTACAAAATATACTTGCTGCTCTGTGAGACACGTTGTAGGTTTGTAGGAGATGGTGTAGGGTTTAAAATATCCTGACTTTTTGAGGTTTAACACATTGAACTTGTATACCTACTAAAGAAATGACTTGAATTTATATTAAAAAGAAATGTTTTTTTAAAATGATAAAAATTTCTGTTGAGTTAATGTTCACAGACAGACAGACAGATTTTTTTTTTTGCTCATTTCTAACCAAATGTTTAATTGCATTATTTCTTCCAAGTCTTTGTACTTTGCACCCACCTCGCTTTGGTTTTGGGCTCCTCGGTTCTAGCTTTCTTCTTTGCTGGTGGGTCTCGGTTATCCTCATCTTCCTCCACCGACCGTCGGCTAGCCGGAGTCGTCGCCTCGCTTCCGGGTTCGCCGTCATCTTCCTCCGAGCTGCTGCTGTAACCGACTAACATCTCAGAACATCAAGGCATTCTGGAGCTAAGTTATTTACTTTATTCCGGCCCGGTTCTCCAAACCGAGCATGACTTCTGCAGCGCAGAAATAACAACTGACGCGTTTCCGGAAAGCCAACTCCACTTCCGGTGTAAACAAGGATTGTTACCTTGTTTTATATCCGCCTGAAACAAGAAAGGGCCCCTAAAACCGTTCTGCTTAAAAACAGATTATGTTGAAAACTTTATTGATATGTTTAGATATTTTATTAAAGTCGTTTATAGGTTTGTTTGGAAGAAAAAATGCACAAAGACAACACGAAAACTCCAGTCTATGCGTAATATGCCAAATGTAGTGTAAATTGTTCATTTTCACTTGTTATCCTTGGCAGATTGATAGTATATAACACAATTAGAATATAAAATAACATTATATGCTATATTACAATATAGTGTATAGACAAAACATAACAAACATAACAATAACATAGAGAGATTTGGGAGGGTTTTCTATGGAAGCCCATTTCCGCCACACTGATGAAAAAAATATATTTATATCTCATAATTATGACTTAGATACCTCGTTATTATGATATACTATCTCATTAATATGACTTAGCTATCTCATTATTAAGAGATAATATCTCAATATTATTATGGAAGCAAATCGTTACCACATTTAAAATGAAAAAGCATTTCCAGACATGCTTTTTCATTTTAAGAATGTGGCTGCATTATTTGACTGCATTATTAGTAAGCAATCATCATATTTGCATTTTCTTCTTCAAGACTGCACATTTGTCCCATAATCCAGTGCTGTATACTGATAAAGGGGGCACGGAGCAATAGACCCTATATAATATAATAGCCAATTTTTTTAGGTAATTTATAAATTTTCATAGTTGATCTTAAATGACCACATTCTCCAAAAAAAATTATTTTCATATATTAACCAGAGTAATTGAGAAATGAGCAAAATGTATGTACAAAAATTAAACCTGTACATGAAATAATGTTTTTTTTTATTGATAACGTGTTTTTATAATGTACATATTTTTTTAATTTATGTAAATATACCTGTCTGATACATTTGCTTGCTTTTTGGTATACGTATATTTTTGACTTATAGCCCCCCCCCTTGGAGAAAACTCCACCAGTTGCCACTGCTCGGATATACTATTTGAGTCTACCTGCTCAGCTAATTGTAAAAGGGATTTAAGGGAGCGCCATGACCTATGAGTGATGCTAAAGACCCAGTTTCGTGCCAAAAAGTGTTTCAATTAATATCCCAGCATATGTGCAATGTAATTCAATGCACATGTGCACAGCCCCCCGGACCAAACAAGATAGGTAGCTCAGTCAGCAGGGAGCTGAAGAAGATCGGCTACTGACTTCACTTTGCTGCGCCTGCCGCTCAGAATGCTTTTTCATTTTCAAATTATAGGCAACACTTTGCGGGCAGACCTCGAAAACGAAAAAGCAGTCTTAAAGAAGAAAATAAAATTGCAAATAGGATTATTGTTTAGTAGTTTTATTTATGAGTCAAATAAAACAACCACATAACAATATGTTAATGATTTGTTTCCATTATATTATTGAGATACTATCTCATAATAATGAGATAGCTAAGTTATAATTATGACATATAATTTTTTTATTTTTCATATTGTGGCGGAAATGGGCTTCCATAGTTTCCTGTTGCTGAGGATTACATTGTGAATTAGACTGAATCTGTTTAAATTCGGTTTGTACATTTTAATGTTCCTTACTTGATGCAATATTTAAGTAGGAGATAATGATTAACAGAGCCTTATTTGAGAGCGGATGAACATAACTAGTATATAAAACAATATAAACCTATCAGAAGATATGAGAGAACCCAGCTCTGACTACATGGTGCCTCTTTGGAAACCTCCGGCGTACGGTAGTAAAACAGCTTCTTAGAAATTGAAAACACACACACACACCTATTCATGCTTTTATTACAGTATCTACTTTCTGGTTCGCCTAAGTTTCCCCATTTTGTAAAAACAATAGGAGAGTTTTGTTCTACTCTACATTTACCTTTTATTACTGGTTTCTGTCCGACTTTTGTTTTAATTTGTCATCTAATATCATGTTGTGTATAATAATATACTGTTAATGTACCATCTATACTATTCTGCTGTTATACTTTACCCCCATTCCCATTCAGTCAATGTCACCTAACACTGATTTACATTGTAGTATTTGCTACCTATTTAAGTTCCCTTTGGGATAAATAAAGAATGTTTGATTGATTGACTGATTGATTAATTATGTTAGTCAAGTATGAATTGTCCGTTTACAGCAGGATATACACCATATTATTGTGACATTGTATGACATTGTCCAACCAAGGACAATAATACGTGTTTTCACCGAACCGGGAGCCTTCATGCACACACCATGCCTGCTGCGTGTTTGTGTGCGCCCATGCCAATTAACTCCTGCGCGTTCACGTCTGCGTGCGCGGCCAGCGGCTCCGCGGTTAGCCCTCAGCTAGCCTCTGAATTAATTACAAAAACCCCGGCATCTCCTCGCCAGTGGAAAGGATTCTTCACGACCCCGATAAATGACACGAAACTGAGCCTTTCTGGGGTTGATTCGGGACCGCTTGCATGAATCCCCACGACACAGCAGACATTTTCGGTCCCCCCGGAACCCCAGCAGCTCCAACGAGGCGAGCACCATAGCTCCGTCCCGCGGATGTAAAGAAGCGGAAACCCTGCGGTTGAATTATTTACTTTTTCCCCCCTCTCCCGTAGGACAGACAGAATCCTACAGGTATGTAAACGTGTGCGGTTAGAAACGGGTCACCGTCGCTGTTGTTTTCACGGTCGTCGAGATCCCGGGGCTAACCCGGTGTTGTGCTGAAATGCAACACCCCCGTCAGACGGAGCAGTCACTTCATGGAAACGCACAGCTGAAAGCAGCAGTGTACGAATAAGCAGTCTGAGTAATAATTTTAAAGGCCTTTCCATCTATCGGGCGCCGGAGAAATAGTTTAAAAGCTTCAATGTTTGAACTTGACGCCCCTAAACTGTCAGTGAGCTGTTTTTACCCAGGGCGCGTTTTTCAGCACAACACATAGCTAATGCATCCTGTTAGCAGACGGCTAAGCTAGCAGGCTATCTCTCCCCCTGGTTACCAATGATTTTTGCCTGGAGACGAAAAAACGTTTTGGTGCGCACGCAGACTCCTATTATTATTATTGTTATTATTATTATCTTTTACAAAAAAATCAAACAACAAAAACCTCAAAAATTAGAATTGCATGGAAAAAGTATCGTAAACATTAATGCAATATATTAATTTTCAAAGGAAACCTTCACACTGTTAAGATCATTTAAACACAGGTGGTGTTTGCTTATTTTTTTTCTTCATCTTAGTAAATAAACTTACAAATACAATATCCAAATGCATGGACTTGCATGACAGGTAAAATGTAATTGGCTTTATTACTATGTCATTTGTTATCATGTGTTTGTCTCCGGGCACTTTAGTGCTAAATACTTTTTTAATCGATGCACTTAAAACAAACAAGTTCAAGGTCATAATGGTTTTATTAAAAGGCTGTTATTGAAGGGACCAATTAATAGAATGCATGAGGCAATAGTGGAAAGGAAAGGTTCCTTTTTAACTACAGCAGAAGCAGGTTCCGGTGAGGGGGTGGGGATTCAAATGAGTTCGCCAAACAATAACTGCAAAGAGAAAGAAGAAACGCAAGTAAGGAACAGTACTGGAGGATCAACAGTAAAATGTTAAATGACTTGTGAAGAAAAAAAATATGCCGGGTGATTACTGTTCACTATTTGTGTATTATCTTGTAATAATAACAAGTTATAGTAGTCGAAGTAGTCTAAAAGTAAATACACAGATTTAACTGTCACTCTGGCAAATTTTGACCATATCGCACACATAAAATTGAGCAATCCAACTTAAAATGAGCTAAAATGCAATTTAATAAAAATATTACTTTAAGATGTTAAAACTGATTACTCACAGATCTGTCTATAAATCAAAATTTGGCTCTCTGAAAATTTAATTAATTGTATTGTTGGTTTTAAGTTTTAAGAATAGTAAATTAATGTCCCATGGACAGGTTTGTTACAGAGGCAGACAAATAATATGCCAATAGATATTGATATCTTGATCAATTTATGTTAATCAAAAGAAGATTTTAAATCAGAATCTATGAAAACATTCACTTATTAAACAATAATATTGAAATGCCAAACTACAGATAGATTGCACCCATTATAATTCATATAAAACACACGTAAAAATGAATGATTTTTAAATAGATGCTTTATTTTGAAAGTTGTAATTTTTGTATTGAAATCTCTCTGTGGTGAAATATAACATCACATGGAGGCCAATATGTCTCTTTTACACAGCTGAGTGTTTAAGTGTCCGAACCATTTGATGCTTTTTACGTGCCGGCTGTGTAGGAGACATGCACATAAAAAAAACTTTTTTAGTCTGGCCTTCACCAGCTTAAACATGGGGAGTCACATTGTTTTAATTTGTTCTTCTTTGTTGCTGCTGCAAAAACTTTTCTTTGTGTCAAACTCGGCACTGTCAATGCAAAAGTATTTTAGTTAAGTTAGTTTTCAACCACAGTTCCTTCTTGGGAAAAATAGTAATTTGGTGTTTCATCAGAAGTCTGCAAAGATTACAGAATCACTAAAGACATTTCAGGGTATTGATAATGATAATATAAGTGCTTCTTTATGTGGCTTTTCTGATGCTTTGTGTTTTTCTCACAGATGTAACTAAAGGACGAAGGGAAAGTTGTGTGTCTTCCTCCCATCTTTCCCAAAATCTGTTTTTCTTCAGTCGATTCCAGTTAAAAGGCTTAAAAGCCTCGGTCGCACCTCTCCGCCGAGCTAAGAGATGGAGTGAGTTTTTCCTTTCCTTCACACATTCAGACGCCTTCAGCCCATTACTTTAAAATGTCTCTCTTCCTCGCTTTAGCTGGGCCGCTCCAGCTGCCAAACTGAATCCGTACTCGCGAGCGCGCGTGACTGAGGCCTGGCAACAGCACGCCGTCGCTCCACCTCCGGGGGTCCATGCCATTCCAGCGGGAGCTGAGAACGCATTGAGCTGCGCGGTGTACGGGATCGTGCTGCAGCAGGACGCCTCATCGCTGCAGCAGCAGCAGCAGCATGGAAGTGGACAGCAGCATGCTGGAGCTCAGCAGCAACCACATCCTCCCTCAGCCCAGCCAAGCTCCCTGCACGTGGCAACAGAGTCCGAACACAAATGTGGGACATGCGGACACGACATCTCCCACCTAGCTAACCCGATTGAACACCAGTGTATGGTGAGTCAGGACAGGTCATTCCAGTGCACCCAGTGTCTGAAGATCTTCCATCAGGCCACAGACTTGCTGGAGCATCAGTGTGTTCAGGTGGAGCAGAAGCCCTTGGTGTGCGGAGTGTGCAAGATGGGCTTCTCCCTCCTTACTTCGTTGGCTCAGCACCACACGTCGCACAACGGCAGCAACCCCATGAAGTGCTCCATATGCGAGAAGACGTACCGGCCCGGCTCCTCCGGGAACACGACGCCCACGTCCTCGAGCAGCTCCCAGCCGTCCAGCAGCGACGGGGCTTCGGGTAGCAGCGGCTCGTCCATCCTGCCTTTCCCCTCGGCTCGGGACCGGCCGTACAAGTGCTCCGTCTGCCAGAAGGGCTTCAAGCACCTCTCGGAGCTCACGCGGCACGAGAGGGTGCACACGGGGGAGAAGCCGTTCAAGTGCGAGACTTGTGACAAGGCCTTCAGCCAGTCGTCGCACTTGCAGCACCACCAGCGGACGCACAGCAACGAGAGGCCGTTCAAGTGCGCCGTGTGTGAGAAGAGCTTCAAGCACCGCTCGCACCTCGTCCGCCACATGTACGTGCACTCTGGCGAGCACTTATTCAAGTGCAACCTGTGCGAGCTGCACTTCAAGGAATCGTCGGAGCTGCTCCACCACCCCTGCCACCCGCAGGGCTCGCGGCCGTTCCGTTGCGCCACGTGCGGCAAGGGGTTCAAACGGCCGTCGGACCTGCGGCAGCACGAGCGCACGCACTCCGAGGAGCGGCCCTTCCACTGCGACGAGTGCCAGATGAGCTTCAAGCAGCACTACGCACTCGTGCGCCACAGACGGACACACAAGGACCCCTCTGACCGGCCGTTCAGGTGCAGCCTGTGTGACAAAGGCTTCATGCAGCCTTCCCACCTGCTGTACCACCAGCATGTCCACGGCATGGACAACCTGTTCAAGTGCGCCTCCTGCCAGAAGGAGTTCACCCAATCGGGGGAGCTCCTCAGACACAAGTGCGGGGAGTCGTCCAACTCCTCGCCCGACAAGCCGTACAAATGCGATGTCTGCGGGAAGGGATACAAAAAAAGCTCCACGCTACAGCGACACCAGAACTCCCACTGCCAGGAAAAACCCCTGAAGTGCTCGCTCTGCGACCGCCGCTTTCTGTCCTCCTCAGATTTCGTCCAGCACCGGTGCGACCCGTCCCGGGAGAAACCGCTCAAGTGCTCGGAGTGCGACAAGCGCTTCAAGTACTCGTCGGACCTGAACCGCCACCGGCGTGTGCACACGGGCGAGAAGCCCTTCAAGTGCGACCACTGCAGCAAGGGTTTCAAACAGCGAGAGCACATGACCAAACACCAGAGCACGCACTCCAGGGAGGGCCAGTTCAAGTGCGTCTGGTGCGGAGAGCGCTTCAGTGACTTGGGCTCACTGCAGGATCACACTGTGCAGCACACGTCCGACAGTGACGGCTACAACGTGCCGCAGTGCATGTGAGCCATGACCGGGATTTTTCACTGAATGGACAGAACCATCCTTCGCCACCAAGCTGTTCATGAACCCCAACATGGTGTAGTTAACTTTATCACAACCAAGTGGGAACTTTGGGTCTGGTTAAACAGTTAAAGTAAAAACAAAATGTGTTATTTCTTCTTAATATTTTTTAAAACACCTGAATGAAGGAAATCTTTTCACTTTATTTAGTTTTGTAGACAAACTAGAAGTAGATTTTAAGGAACATTTGACAAGTTGGATGGACTTTAACTGCCCCTGATGCTCAAACTGATATAGATTCAAGTCAGCATCCTAACGAAAGAGATGCGGAAATTTTTGGTATAGAAAAAAAAAAGGTTGAAAAAAACATTGTAATATCAGTTATATCATAAAAAGATAGCATAATTTGAACCTAACAGCATTAACTTCACATGGTAACAAACAAATGCTCGATTCTTTTAAGCAAAACGTTAGAATTTATCCTCATAGGATTGATATAATTAATGCCTAAATATATGGAAACAGCAACTTATATGTATCAGTCCTGAAAGCCTGATTGGTTGCATCTTTCATTGAAATTCATATAAATCATGTCAGTAAAGTAAAATACAAACCTGAATTGAACTTAGATGGGTAGGTAAAATAATTTATTTTTTATTTTTCAGTAATTGTAGAAAAATGTGAGGAGTCCCCTTTGTTTTTAATAGGATAAAGCATTTTTCCAGTTTAAATCACTCTTTTAAAGAAACACAACTGTTCAACCAGACCCCTTTTCCTCCCCCTTTTTTAATTTTTTCTTATACCTTTGGTCTTCAGTAACATCATGAAACAGTGATCAATTTGACTGCAAATGCCACTATCATGCCTTTTTCTGGTTCTTATTCCTCTAAATCTTTTCAATTGACGCCTTAACACCAAATCATAAATGTAAAACTGAACCTATATAAAAAAAAAAAAATTTAAGTTATAAACCCCTTTTTTTTACATGTTTTCCCGTTTAGCATTTGTGAACCAGAACAGACCTCGAAGTGCTTCAGTAAAACATTTTCACTACAACCATCCTTCATACATCCTTGCCAACTGCTCTGTACTAAAACATGTCCGTAACACAGATTATGTTATTTTATCCTCCAAAGTCAATTACGCTTGCTTTAATCTGTTTTGCTTTGTTTCTTCTCTTTTTTTTCCTGTTTTCTCACATGTGGTAGTTTTGATAAAAGATGAGCATTACCACAACAGTATTTGAACGTCCTGCTCCTTCTCTACAGTCACAGTAAAAAGAGAGTACACCCTCTTTAATTTTTGAAGTAAGCGTAACAAGACTTACGTCTTTTAAAGCCTGACACACAACTGAGTTTACTTACTATTATTTAAATGCGGACAGCTGAGCAGAAAAGCTACCTGGACGCCAAGGTTCATTTACATGGCGTCAATGACTCAACAGCTGTTTCGTGTGATTATGTTAGTCCACCACATCCTTGCTTAGAAGCTCCCAGATCATCACCTCTCTGCCGCTGTGCTCCGTGCTGACGTGTGTGACTGTGCATCACAGCCCGACTTCTCTGCCCCCGTCTCTTCTTTGTGTTGTTCCATGGATCGTGCAGCTCGTTCAGATGCAAATTTGGTAAAAATTTGTTTTCTGGGACAAGAAACTGCATTCTGCTTCAACCCTTAAATAGGTCGTACATGCTCAGTGTGTTTTGTTTCTTTTAACCGTCCCGTTATTAACATTTATTTGAATTAAAGAGCCTATCTTTAGCTTTAGGGAGGCCCTGAGAGTGTGAGAGGCAGCTGTCAGGGTTTCTTTGGACTTTGATGAGCACCACACAGCCTGACGTTGAGCTAAACGCTGCTTTGAGAGACAGCTTCTTTATTTTTCCACTTCAACATAATATTTTTCATCTGACAAAAGTGGGAGCCTTACATTATAGCCTTCTAACCCTTTGTACATCGGTGGCCAGCTTCTCTGATAATTTTTGACATCATTTCCATGTGTTAACACTCAACTGCTTCTAGATTCAGATGGCGAACCCATCTGAATCCCCACCTCCTCTGCTGATACCTTTTCCTCTATATCCCATAAAAGCAACAAGAATCTACTATCTGAATCTATTCTGCTGATTGATTTCTGACCTAAGTAGTATTAGAACCGGGTTGCATCCGTGTATGCAAAAGCAGAGGGTGTACTTTCTTTTTAAAGTGACTGAAGCTTCACATCTAGCTTTAAGTATCTTTAAAGTCCAGTATTTGAGGCTGTGCTCTGACGCCCTTAAAAAAAACTGACCAGTTAAGTCTAATAAATAATTGACTGATAAAACCTGCCAGCTTAGACGGACACAGAATAATTATTATATATATATTTTATAAGCATTATTCTGATATTCCTGCAGAGGTCAGTGTTATTGGGTTATGCATTTGGAATCGTCCCCCAGTGTGTATATACGACAAAGTTGTGAGCCATAATAGTCAGAAGTTGTTTTTCTGAAGAATTTTCTTACATTTGTCAACACGTGAAACAAAAACAAAACAATATATATACTTTTATTTTTGTGGTTGATTTATTTTTTCTGGTCTGTGTAGTTTTAATGCCAGTATGATGACGGGAAATTTCAAATAGAAACCCATGTGAGAATCCGGAGTGTCTGAATGTAAAACCGTTCCAAACGAGGGAATTCAGAGCGATAAGGACTGTGCAAAACGATGTAGGACTTTATTCTGTTGTCTCTTCTTAACTTTTGTCTCTGAATCGTCGTCTTTTAAATTTGCTACGAGATTGTGGTTTCTCTTAATAAGACACGTTTGTTTTTGTGTTTACTGTGACTGCCTTCTTTCTGTCCGTCCGTCTTCGCCTATAAACGTTTGACCGCAGTATTAAATACATGTTTTGACATTTTTTTCTATAAACTGAGGAGTCGCTCTGTCCTGTTCATTTCAGCCTTAAAGAGTTTGCTTGAGGCCTCGATTCGTCATTTAATGTTAGAAAGCCGACCGTAAATCTTTCTTTTGTTAGTTCATCATTTTTCTAGGCTTTGATAGCAAGTTTGATTGTGTTTTTATGGTTTTTGCCCTTGTTTACTTGCTATCTTTGATACAATATGTGTGTTGTTAGTTTTGTTTTTTGATAGAGAGACCAGGACTTTAGACGTTAGTTTAGAATAAAAATTGGCAATTAAAACGTTTTTTTTTGTAGCCAAAAACTTGATTTGTATGCTATTTCTGATCAAAAACCAAAGAACCCCCTTGCTGTTGTTTAATATGTTTGTTTTTGAAGTGTTAGGAGATGCTTTAGTATTCTCAGAAAAAGAAGTGTATTCTTTATCTGTTCGTGGTGGAAAAGAAAATTTACCGCATATCTATATTTATAGACACAAGTCTTAACATTTTTACTGGTTTTACTGGAGAAGAATCATTGCCAGCACCAATTAACCCTTTCCATCTCCACTTCATTACCAGTAAAACCCTTGTTGGACCCTGCTGTTTCCTCCTGTCTGCATGCTTGCTGGTAGTTCCTTTTTTTTTTTTTTTTTTTTGGAGGAGGGGCTGCTACCCTCTTCACAGCACTTTTCCTTCCTGATTTAAACACTTTTTTTTATTGTCCTGTGGTTTATGTGAACGATGTTGAAGAGAAAACTTGGAAAAGAAAAAAACAACAACTTGTGGCATAGTACGGTTCATGTGCGTTCATGCTGAGATCATCTGTATGCATGTAGCATTCATTAACACAAAGCACATTAAAGAAAAATAAAACTTTCATTTATAATCCTCCTACGAGTTATGACGTCATCTAAAGATGATGGTCTTAGGATCACTTTGCTGTTTTTTTTTTTAAGGTTTCTGGTATTATCTTTCTGAGCATATGTATTTCTTAATTGAAGAGTTAAAAAGAGTTTAAATTTTTATATCTGAATTTACTTTATGTAACACTAATTGACAAAACCTTAATGCCAATAGTGGAAAAAATATATAAAATAAATAATGTTGCTCTATCATGGAGGAAAATTCATCAATGTTTGGCTTTATATATATATATAGATATATATATATAGATATATATAGATATAGATATATATAGATATAGATATATAGATATAGATATATATAGATATATTTTTTTTTATAGCTCTATTGCTGTAACAATCCACTTTAAAATTTAAAACTAAATATGTTGCCAATATTTTTAGTTATGTATATATTTTTACCTTTAAGGGAAACATGACAAATACGTCGGATCACCTGAGATGTTACTCCTGACTGGTCTCCAGGTGTCGCTGTGGTTCGGCTCGCTCGTGACGCACGGGCGCCTTAGTTACCCCGGATACGAACGGTTTCACATCCAGGTCCTTCCCCTCCCTCCTTCCCCATAGACATAATTAAGCTAGATTTCTTACCCGCGCTGCCGACCAATGGAAGAGAACGTCCGTACTGGGCGGCCATCTTGCCACAGGGAGCTCGCTCACTCATACAGTATACTGTAATACCGCATGTTTATCTACATCGCCCAAACTCTCTCAATTTTCTGCCGATTTTCAAACGGTTTGGTTTGTTATAAAGATCAGAGGTGTAGTTACGACACTGCATAATTATGAATAATTATAACCCCTGGAATTTTATAGGAAAATAGCAAACACACACACAAGGAATTAATGTTAAATCCTATGGGCTACAAAAACTGTTAAGAATAGAAAAATAAGATGAATGATAAATATATTTATATAATATTATACATAATTTATAATGTAGCCTATTATAATGCTTATCCCTTTTTCAAAATTTAAAGTGCAACAATAAAAAACAAATAGAAAGTGGAAGCACACAAATACAACAACAGGTGTGTTGTGTCTTGATATGTGATAATAAAACACTGAACAGCAAAGGTAATGATTTTTAATGATTCTAATAACAAAGAAAATACCAGCAATAATAGTAACAACATCTATACATATATCTATGTTGATGATATGTGGTATGTTAATTAAACACTGAACAACAATGGTAACATTTTAAATGATTCAAATAACAAAGATAATAACATTAATAGTATCAACATCTATCTATCTAACTATCTATCTATATATCTATTTATTTATCTATCTATCTATTGTTATCAATTGTAACCATGGGAGAACGAGTGAGAGTTAGTGAGTGAGCGAGCAAGACGGCAGACAACAGGCACACCAGGGCTACTGACCTTGAAAAAGTTTCTGCTGCATGCAGTTGCTCTGTAAGCTCATAGTTTTCATTCTCACAATACGGTGCAGCCTTAGGTTGAAAAAAAAGGACGCAACCAATGTGATCAATGTATGGTGGAGGCTGTCTATCTCAAGGCACTTTACATGCAGAGCTGGGCTAAGCCAGGCTCTTCCAGTCATCCTTTACCTGCCATGTACACGAGAGCATCTCATGAACTCTATGCAGACGGTAGGACAGAGGATCCGAACTTGATGCAGAAGATAATTGATGAACAAAAGAACAGAACATCCCATGAACTTATATCATGGACTTGAGGGATGCTCTGAAACTGGTAGTTTTACATCAGATAATTTGTAAATTGGCTACTTTTTACTCTTTTGTATCCAGATAAAAGAATCATTGCAGGATTTAAAGCCCAGAAATAATAATCAAACAGTAATCAAATATTTAATAAAACTAAATGTTAAATCACAGTAAACAGCACTAAACCCTGACATTAAACAAATGACTCCAACAATATCTTACAGGTGAAAGGTGATCCCAGAGCTCTTGTCCTTAAGCACCAGCGATTGCTGCATCCATGTGCTGCTCTAAAGTCAACAAGGTCCTGTACAAATCATAATGCAACATGTTGTAACAAAGCAATCCCATAAAAAATCATTTCGATTTATGCTATACTGTAGTTATGCGTCTCCAACTGATGTGAAGTTGCTGGTTAAACTCCCTGCACCGCCGCTTCCCAACGCGGACCGAAGCTCAGATAGTAAGTAGTTCAGCAATAAGAAATTACCACTAGGGTTTTGGGAAACGCTCAAACATTACTAAGATTAAGATGTAGACAAAAGACAAGTTCGTCCCGAAATCGCTGCTGGTTTCACTAAAACCCAGCTGGTCTCAGCCTTGATAACTTGCCAAAGTGACTTAGGCTAGCTAGCCAAGCAAAAATATGCTTTATAAAGCTGCACTTCAAACAGCCAGCCATCCAAAATTATAACCACGTTAATAACTATTGTAAGAAACCAAACTGTATGTAAATCCGTGCCCTTTTCTGTGAGATTTGAGCTTGTTCAGATCACTCACCTCCTACAGTGTTCCAACACATCGCTCCCAACTGCTAACCTGTGGTAAGATGGCCGCCAAAGATGATGTCGGAGTCTGCGTCGTGAGTCGTCTAGTTTGGTTATGTATGTCTATGTCTCTCTCTCCCTCTTCTACGCGCTCCGCCTCCCTCTCTGCGCTCTCCAGCACCCGGGAGCTCCGCAGGCTGCCGAGCTTCCTCCTGGGCTCCCCTCCTCTCCTGTGGTTCGCGGGGCAGACCGGGTCCAGCCAGCCCCGCGCCCGCGCCTCGCACATGCCGCGCTCTCCGCCGATGCTGCTTTCCCGGAGCCGAGCGCTCCTCCAACGGCGCGACACCGAGCGCGATACCGTCAGCTAACGGCCCTCCCACCCACAGTCAACCCTCCGGAGCGCCTGACCGTCGTCCATCATCCCGAGCAGAAACCGCGTCTCCTCTGCCCGGCTTACCTCCGCAGCCCTGATGCCTCCGGTGTAGGCTCACCATCACCTCCGGGGCCCGCTGCCTTAATCACCCCCACCAAGGAGCGCGTCAAGGCGGATCAGCCCTCAGCACATTTTCCTCCTTCTTCCTGGGAACCAGCTGGCTTGGGGCGTTCCTCCTTCCTCCCCGCCATGCCGGGTCCGGTTGCCGGCAGCAAGGCCCGAGTGTACGCGGACGTGAACACGCTGAAGAGCCGGGAGTACTGGGACTACGAGGCCCATGTTCTCAACTGGAAGTAAGGATGCTTGGGTTTACTGCATGCAGCGAGAGAGAGAGGGGCAGATGGGTGGTTATTATTAAACACGGAGCTTTGAGCCAGGCTGACACCTCCTTCCTCTGTCCTGTTGTCTTACTGCACTGAAATCTGAGCTCAACAAAAAAAAAAAAGAAAGAAAAGGAAACCTCATCATCTGCTGATCTTGTCTCTGCAGCAACCAGGAGGATTACCAGCTGGTGCGCAAACTGGGGAGAGGGAAGTACAGCGAGGTGTTCGAGGCTATCAACATCACTAACAACGAGAAGGTGGTGGTCAAGATCCTCAAGGTAGGCGACTCTCGTGGCTTGATCTTCATATAAATCAAAACAAAACTTGTCTTGTCAGTAATTTCCATCTTAAAGCTGGCGTTTAGTTCAAGGACTGCAAAAATCCAGGAGGGAAGACTTCTCGTTTGTGGGTCAGTGCTGCATCAGCCGCCATTGGATAGTTGAGTGGAGGTAAAAATCGTATGGAACTTTTTCTGCGTCTATTTCCAGTTCCTTATGTGCGATGGTTGGATCGACAGATGTGGATGCCGACGCTCTGGTCCACTGTCATTTCTCCGCTCACCGTAGGGTTGTTGGAGATGAATCGCCATCCAGCCTTACGGGCGAGCTGTAGACGTTAGAGTTGAGCTCTAACACATTGGAAGGATCGTCTTCAGGATCGTCGGATTAGGATGTTTCACTTTGAGATGGAAGGAGATGACAGGCGCATTAGGACTGACCGTCTCTCCTGGATATACCCAATTACAGACTGGTCAGTAATGCTAGTCGGATAGTCTGTGATGACTTAAAATAATTCCAGACTTATTATGGCAAATGTTAAGTCCTCATCTTTGGAGGTGGAGATAAATGACCATTTGTTGAATTTCAGTCAGTCGCTTTGGTTGCAGCCTCCTCGTTAAGTTGCCTAACTAGATCAAGGCACTCCGTTGCTGAAATGATCCGGTTCCGTCAAGGCTCTGCTGTCAGGAAGAAAGCCTCATATTTGACTCTTTACATACATTTCAGAAGAATTTAAGAGCTGGCTGATCAAGGCAGGTGAAACCCAAATCATCATCTCAACTCCTCCGTGCCTGACATCTGGTAGTCCAAACGAGAAAAACCTGTTCAGTCATTTTAGGGTTGTCCTGAAGGCTTTGACTTAACATGCATGTCGAGGCACGATATGCAGTTAAGTGTCGCACTTTAAGCTGTTGCTGTACAAATTTTTATTCTATTTTCTTTCAGCGATCCGCTGCTGGGAATCGAAAGCTGGGAATTTTCAGCTGTTTGGAATGTTTTCCGCTTTGGAAGAAACACATTTATCACATTTCTAAGAGGAACTTTCTGATACTAATGAGGTCGCAAACGCATCCATGCTCTAATCCACCAAGCTGACAAAACTCCTTTTATATTAATCCTGACAAGTTTATGTTGTTAGTCTGGTTTCATTCTGTTGACTCCCTGTGGTGCCATTTTTATTGGTCATTTGTATTCCAACTGTCAAGAGCTGACGACCTTCATGCAAATGATCAGTTCTGCTTGTCTCAGTGCCCCAGTCTAAAAATGCTGTATATGAGAGACATAATGGAGAAAATGGGGATTAATTGCAGGTATTTGCACTGTTTGTGTGTGTGTGCGTCAAACATCACAAGATAACTTAAAAACAAACAGAGGTGTCTCAGCCGAGTGGCGAGAATTTGCCGTCAGTCATTTAATTGTGAGCAATGAGCTCCGCAGAAAGATGCTGAGAAGAGCAGCGAGGAGGGCAGCATCAGCAGATTCCTGAAACTGCATGTTGGCAAACATCCCTGCTCTCACGCATGAATGTGATTTCCTTGTTTTTTATTTATTTTTTCCCCCTCCTCTCCTCATCTGAGACCGCTCCGTTTAATTGTCCCCTTTCGCTTTTCATTGATCCAGCCCGTCAAGAAGAAGAAGATCAAGCGAGAGATAAAGATCCTGGAAAACCTGAGAGGAGGGACCAACATTATCCGACTGGTGGACAGGGTCAAAGACCCGGTGGTAGGCTTGCTTTCTTAATCGTTTTGAACTATTTTGAATGGAAATGTAGAGAAGATCAGGAGTAAGGGTTGAAAATGGGACATTTTAGTGAATTCTTTGGTTAACAATCAGAGATTTCTACTGGTTTTTCCACTTTGTGATGTTCCATTTGGACTTACAATCTGTTAAGCTTTTAGAGCCTTCAGGTTGTGATTACAATAAAATACATGTCTTCTTGTAAAATAGTGTTGAAGCTATTCCAAATAAAGACAAAGGAGATATTCTGTATTCAGTTGCTTAGATATTTGCTTCAGTATGTGAGGTTTCTGCTTGGAGTTGATGGTTTCCTGCTGCTGCTGCTGGCCGGCAAGTCGAGTAGTTTCCTTATGAACCGAAGGACCTCTAAAGAAAGGAAGGATATGGTTGAGGACACAGACAGACAGACGGATGGATCTGTATCTTTCTAGTGTCCCTTTCTGGACTGCTTCAGTGAAAAACGAGGAAGGAATTTCTTCTTGTTTGGCTGCCTATGAACAAGATGGTTCTTGTGTAAGGTTCAGAGTTTCTTTTTATAGCAAAATGAAGAGCATCCAGAAAACATTTAATGTTGAAAAAGTGAAGCACTGTGAAAACTTTCTGGCACTCTAGGTGCTATAGAAAGGAGGAGAGATGTTTACTCAGAGCTGGGGGGGAAAAGAGCATGTTCCCTTCTATTAAGATGTTGTGAGTGGAAATATTATTCTCAGATCAGGAAGGAAGAATATTTATATGCCCTGACTCAGCCGGGACGATCTGTAAGGCCGCGGCAGGAACTCCGCGGGGTTTCTTTTGTGTCTGTTCCTGTAGGCGATGCAGAAGAAGGGAAAATGATTTTTTTACGGGTTTACACTTTTGAACACTTTGACTTAAAAGCGAAGCCGCAGCGGCTCCCGTTTGTTTGTCTCACTCTCTGTTCTATCCGCCGGCCGGCCGTGCAGTCCAGGACTCCAGCGCTCGTCTTTGAATCCATCAATAACACAGACTTTAAGGTACCATCTCCGCCTCCTCTCCTCTTTTTTTAAATTTTTTTATCCTCACGTCTTTCCTCTGTTTTAGTTTTTAAACGGTCAGATTTGAATACAGCAGCCACCCTGAAACACTTTTGTCTCATCTTCGTAGGAGCTGTACCAGAAGTTGACGGATTATGACATCCGTTTTTACATGTACGAACTACTGAAGGTGAGTCCTGTTTACTCCCCATCTGTTCCCTCTTTAGGATCCGATCAGATCTCGTTTCTTCCTGTTTATTTTTTAATTTATTTTATTTTCATTTCCTACCACCAGGCTCTGGATTACTGTCACAGTAATGGAATCATGCACCGGGATGTCAAACCTCACAACGTCATGATCGACCACCAGTTAAGAAAGGTAGGTTGGTGCTTTATACAGCCTCCCACTTGTTTTTGTTGGGCTTTTTTATTCCTTCCACCAAACACATTTAATATTATCTGTCATCCTGCTGCTGCAGCTTCTCTGTTTGTTTTCCTCTGCAGCTTTTATTGTTGTTTGTTTTGGGTTTTTTCTCCCCCATTTTGAAGGGAAGCAGGTATTCCATTAGCGCAGGCTTTCAGCCCTCCCGCTCGCGCATTTGGAGTTAGACTATTAAAACAAAAAGGGGAGGTAATTTCCATGTGAATAAACAAGCTTCCTGTTCATGAACAAACATGTTCACATTGAACGAATGTCCTGTCATCGAACGTGAGTGTTCCTCTAGAACAGTGTTTTTTAAACCAGGGTGATCGTCAGGTGTGCCGTGGAAATTATCTTGGTGAAGTTGGATAATTGTTGAGTATTTTTGAAGTGGACATGTTAGGTGTTATTTGAAATAAGAGATATAAAATATGATAAAAAATACATGTTTATTTGATTCATATTAAAGACACTTTGATAAGAATTACTATAAATTTAATATACGCGACTATAGAGTATCATTTGTTTAGACTTTTGGTTGGTGGTGTGCCTCGTAATTCTTTCAATGAAAACAATCTACCATTGCTCTAAAAAGGTTGACAAACACTGCTCTAAAAGAATAGACACAGTTGGAGCAAAATGCTTGAATTTGAACGAGTTTTCAAAGTGCCTGAATTTATTCGTTTGTTCCATACCCCATCAGCGGCAAGCAGCGACTCAACCACACTCTTTTTTTTGCCATCAACAAGCTTCGGGGTATAATTCAGGTCTCTCTTCTTTTGGAATAATCTGTCTCATTTACATTCGTTTTCCTGGCACAAGCCGGGAAATCTTTTCGTAGAGTGGAGGCTGAAACATTGGAAAGTATTTTCAGAAACTGAAAACTGAATCAGTTTTTTTATGCTGTTTAAATAGTGTTGGACATTTGTGCCATGTGTGGAAATGATCTTATCTTAAATATGAATGAAAAAAACAGTGGATTTAAAGAAAAACCGGTCTAGTTAAAACCGTGTTTCCATTATGGAAGAAGAAATGGAGATCATGGATTAGTTCAAGTGTCTCAGTGTTCATCTGGACAACAGATGGAGCAGTAAAGCCGTCGACAAGAAGGGGAGAGAACAGACTGCTCGTCGTGAGGAGGTTTAGCTCCCTCAGAGTTTGCAGCAGGATGGTGCATGAATTGTATAGGTGTTATGTGGAGAATGTTTTCTCCTCTGGAATCATCAATAAGCTCAACAACCTGATGAAGTAGGCTCTTTGTGCTCTGGGGACGTCTGTGGAAGCTCTGGAGAGGATTTTGCCAACAAGGATTCGTGGGAAAACAAATAAAATTGCAGCTAACCTTGATTATCTTTATCTCTTTTATTCGTCTACTCAATCAGAGGCTTCACATGTTGCGTTGTGTTACAGACCTCTACAGGAGATCACAACCATCACATGAGCAAAAAATAAAAAGTTTATTTTGTCCAGCAGGGGGCAGCAGATGAAAACAGGCGTGCAGTGAGCCAAGTTCACTCATTGGAAAGAGTCGCAGCTCTTTGTGTTTTGATGGGCTGGCTTGATTATTTGCTGTTCCACACAGCCGCTGAAATTATGTCAACTGATTTGTTATTCTTCTACAGCTACGCCTTATAGACTGGGGACTAGCAGAGTTTTACCACCCATCCCAGGAGTACAACGTCAGAGTGGCCTCTCGATACTTCAAAGGGCCTGAACTGCTGGTGGACTACCAGGTAACGTTACCCTGAAGCCAATCAGCTGGTTTATTCATAAATTCAATTTAAAACAAATAACAGGTTAAATCAAAGAACTGTTCCAAAAATAAACAAGATAGACAAGAAATTAAACATTGAAACGCTTAAAGGGTGACGTGAACTGACACTGGGCCAATGTTCATCAAGAAAGTGCTTTTAAATGAGACTTTAAAGCAAGATGGAAAGATGCCCATATAATGGTAATATTTTCCAAAGTTTTGGAGTCACAGCAGCTAAAGCTTCAGGCAGCAGGAATGTGAACAAGCTGAAGACATAAAAGACGTACACCCAGCATTGTAATTGTATTTGAGATAAACGCAAGTAGTATTCTCTCCATTGCTCAGAAAAAAAAAACTTCTTACACTACGAAGTGGACCTGATCTGTTTATTAACATTTTCAATTTGAGTCTCATGTTGTCTCTCATGCTTGGGTCTGATGCGTCCTGTTCTGTTCACCAGCTGCACGCCTTTGTGTTGCAGATGTACGACTACAGTCTCGACATGTGGAGTTTGGGATGCATGCTGGCCAGCATGATCTTTCGGAAAGAACCCTTCTTCCACGGACAAGACAACTACGACCAGGTACCCGAGCCAAGCCAAGTTACTGGCTTCATCTGCAGGCAGAGGGCGCTGTGGCTTCAAATGATCTAAAGATCTGTTTGTTAAAACCAGCTTTCTATAGTCTGATGCTTGGCATCTGTTGTGTTTTGGTTCGCAGCTGGTGAGAATTGCCAAAGTCCTGGGAACCGACGAGCTGTTCGGTTACCTGCGGAAATACCACATCGAGCTGGACCCGCGCTTCAAAGACCTTCTAGGACAGTAAGTCCATCCCGAAATCGCGCCTATCTCAGACCGCTGAGATGCGCAGCTACTGAGAAGATGGTCAAATAAGATTAGAGTATAAAAAACTAAGCAGCGCTTTTTCATAAGATTGTAATATTAGGTTATCCAGAGCATAAAATTAAAAACCCTCTGGTCCCCACTAAGTATTAGAATGAGGAAAAATTTGTGAAAAATGAGCAAAAATTACTGTTTAACTGTTTCATTATTGAATTGACAGACCTAACCAAAACTAGCCCTAGATTTAGCAGCAATAACTTGTAGTTGCTGTTTTTTATGTATCTTTATCATCATCCTATAGTGTCTTTCAGTGTGTTTTCAGATTATTGAGAATTGAAGGTCCTGTTCCTGTAAAGATCTCTTAATATGCCATCACAACAGTTGAATCCTGCTGATTTCTTTTTTTCCGTCATCATACTGCAAACTTCCTGTTCTGTTTAGGGTAATCCCCCCCATTAGAGACCCAGTTTGGTCCACGCTCCAGCTATCAGTCAGATGGACTTTTATTTTCCTGTAGAATATTTTAGTATGCAGAGGTTCATGCATCATGACCTGCTCATAAAAGGCTTTAGTATTTGAACAATTGTCATTGATTAAATTCCTCCAAACATTTATCAGGTTTTGCAAATGTGTGAGTGCAGGCAGAGCAGGAAGCGCTGGGAACAGTTTGTTCAGACTGAGAACCAGCATTTAGTGAGTCCTGAAGCTCTTGATCTGCTGGATAAGCTGCTGCGCTACGACCACCAACAGAGGCTGTCAGCCACGGAGGCCATGGAGCACCCCTACTTCTGTAAGCATCCCTCCAACATTTTTCTCTTCCTACAGGTAAAAAAAAAATGAAAGTGGCCTTCACTTTCTGTCCCTGCAGATCCTGTAGTCAAAGAGCAGTCTCTATCAAACGCTGACAACAACATGGTTTCCAGTGGCAACACTACAGCACGATGAAAGGTGAAAGCTTTTTTTTTCTCACTGACAAAGTTTTCTGGATCAAGGAAATAAAGCTTTGAGGTCCTGTTGCAGAGAAGAGGCCTCAGGATCTCCATGAAGATCCAACTTTCTCTAAAACGTATTAGATGACATTAAATATCACCAGAGAAGACCTTAAAGGTTTAATTGATTGCTTTTTTTTATTGTTTTTTTTTTGTTTTGGCAGGAGTGGAAGGAAGATGGATGTCTGTTACCTCAACTTTTTTACCGCTCGCGTCAGAAACTTTGACAGAGTGTAAAGCGACAAAATGGATCAAATCGACTCTGACCAGTTTACACACTCCCAGAAACGTTCACACGGACAAACGTCAATGCAAGCACATGTCCCCAAACACAAGCAGATACAGAAACAAACACAACCCCCCCCCCCCCGTTCCGTGTCAGTCTGTGATTGGCTCGTCCTGGTTTTTACTGTCCAGCTGTCTGATCAATGACCTCAAAGCTGCTGCTCCCCCTCTCCTGTGACTGTTCTCTCTCCCGTCCTGTATCGGTCTCATGTAGGTCAACCAAGACGTTTAAAGACAAGCCTCTTGCCCTCTTGTTTATCAATCCTTCCTTCCCTTTGTTTTATGTTTCCTTCTTCCTTGACTGCATCAGCGCAGCGAACGAAGTGGAGGGTCAGATTTTATCTTTTATTTTACCACCCGTCCTCTTCTTCCAGTCATCCTCCTCCCCAACAGACCACAGGCACGGCTCCAGATCTGATGGCATGGTGGACTCTAGATAATATGATAAATATAATATTAATGACAAATAAAGGATTTTTATTTAGATGAATTTGTGTTGTATGTGGTTTTATTCCCCATCAGCAATAACTTTGAGCCAATTGTTTGGTTACAGTTATAGTTGTGAAAATAAGGTAACCACACAGTTTCTTTCTTTTGGCTTAACCTGGACTTGAAAGAAAGTAACACGTTGAACACGTAGGAAATTTTGGAAAGGAAATGAAATTACTAAAAATCGATCCAAACAATCGATCTATTTTAACATTCCAGATGTAAAACCTGATGTGAGTGAAAGTATTTTATTTATTTTTGCAAAGTCATAGCGAACCTTTAAAAATGGCGAAAGTTGGAAATTTAAACCTCGAAAACGGTGGAATGATTGCACGTGTGGAAACCTTAAATAGCTTTTTGTATCTTTAAACATTGGCAAAAAGTTATTTGCAGTTTTCACAAGGTACTTTGAAGACAATAAAGTACACAACCATTTTAAATGAATGGCCCAATTTGAGTTTGGTCCAACAAGAGATGTGTTGATAAAGTCATAAGTACACGTAGAACTACTTTATTAAATTTTCCAGGCAAGGACCAACCTGGTAATTGTGTTTAATAGTGTATGCTGTCAGAAGAAAAAAAAAAAAAAAGTTGCCTTTTACAGGTCACCAACCTGAGCTGTTGTTTCTGTCGACTGCAGTGCTAAGGTATCGCCTTCCTGCTTGTACAGCAACCAGAGCTTTAGCTACCTGTTGGGACAAACTGAGGCTCACGTTAAAGTTCGCCCTGAAACAAGCACACATCTACCTCACATGTAACTAGGAAGGCATGAAACATTCAACAGAAGGCTTGTCCAAGCTAACCTGTAGTTTCCACACCGTTCTGTGTTATACACTTTTTACATGATGTAGTTTTCTTGCTGGCTTCTTTAACTTTGGTACATTTAATCATCCAATGGCATACAGTACTTGAGATATTGAGGCTTTTAAAATGATTTTATTTGGACATTAATTGCAGAACTGTGTAAACGAATAGATATTTCACTCAAGATTTTTGAATTTTTATTTTATTTCCAGAAATTTAGTTAAATTCTATAACAATTAGAGATTGTATTTGTTACCTAAAGAAGTTAGACAATTTTCAGATGCCTGAATGTGTCTCTTTCAAAAACACGCATGTGCTTAAAGGTTGTTCGGTGAGGAAAAAGCCATTACTTCAACAAGTAACAAAAAAATTATTTTACAAATGCACAGAGTTTGCACCCAAAACTCTAAAATGTCATCAGTGCCCTTCAGTTTTGTGTTATTGGTACCAAAGTGCGTAACTGTACAGTCAAATAACGTTCTGTACAAATAACTTTCATAGAAAGTGGGCAACAAGAAATCCATTGCTGTCTATGTAAAACATGATGTTCTATTTTATTTATTTTATTTACTTTACTTTTTAAAGTTTATTTTATCTATTTTAATATTAGCTCTTGGGTGGAACTGGACCGTGAGAATTTAATTTCGTTCCACCTCATGTACCACATGTGTTGAAATGATAATAAAGTCTCCTTGAATCCACAAGTCAGCAGGAGTGACCATAAAAAGGCCAAGACTTCCAGGATATTATGCTTCAGGTTAAATTATTTTTTAAGCCTGAACAGACGTATTTGACATTAATCAGAAACAACAGTCCAAGAAGGAAATCTCATACCAACTGTGAGGTATGGAGGTTGAATTGTGATGGTTTGGGGTTGATTTAAGAATATATACATGGTCAGTTCACCATTGCATAAATCACCAAGGGCAGTACCAATAATCAGAGAATGTTTGAGCACAATGGGACAGAAACGCACCCTGATACACTAAACTAACCTAAAACATACCAGTAACTCCACCAAGGACTGGAGAGCGTCCTGGGCCCGGTTAAAGCCCAGATCTCGATCTCATTGAGAGTTTGTCTCGTGAGGAAGATGTCGGCGGCTGGTCAGTGCCTACATGAAGGTATTTTAACTACATAGGTTAACTTAGCTTATGAAGGTTGGGTGTTCTGGCGTTTTTGTTGATTAGAAGGCATATTTGCGATGATATGGTTTGGTTAATCATCAAATCTGGTGTTTGGGGATTTTAACTGATGATTAACTTGATTTTCTACAAATCGGACAACAATATTAGGCATCAATGTGTGATTATTTAATGTGGTGTCTTCCAGTCTCCAGTTTCCCAGTCAACTGACTTCTTTCAGTGCAGAAAAGCAAATCCATTCTGAATTTCAGATGAAAAATAGAGTTCCTTTCTCAGCCACCTTTCAGTTTATCTTTTTTATGTTTCAAGTCCCAATCTGCCTGTTGGGTCCATGGGTTGTTCGCTGGCACATCAATGGACCAGCGAATGAACAAATACTGTATTTTGTATATTACTGCATCTTTCCATAACAAACCTACTGTAGATGTATTGTTTTTATACCTCTTTTTATTATTGCCGAGCAGGAAACAATTTTCACACCAGTACCCAAGCTTGGCATAACTGATCAAAAGTGTCTGCTTTAACATCTTTATTCTGTTTCTCTTTTAAATGTCGTATTTCTTGACTGAGTGTTGCTCAGCTGTCATTTTACAAAATTTTCTGTTTTGAATAGAAAGAAGTGCAACTAATGGTAATTTGCATTTATTTATAAGATAAAGAATGAGTAAATACTATGTTTTATCAACATTTTTTATATTTTAATAAATACTTTATGAACACTGTGGGGAAAAAAAGTAGACAAGGTACAAATGTTAAATGTTATTTTATTATAAAAGTCAATGAGGATAAACAAGCTAGAAATGGATGTTTATGTGTTGAAATTTTATTTTTACATTAATAACCAGGCAATTTTTTCATATTAGAGCAATACTGAAATAGATTTCAACTTCAAAAGAAAAAGAAAAACAGAACTTAACCCTGTCTAGAACGCTGCGTAGAGACCAAATAAAAACAGAAATGTAGCTTGAATTACTTTTTTTGAGAAAATTTCCACATCAGCCATTCCTGAAAGACAACTAATCAATCCTCGACAATCTTACTCTTACACTCTGCCAGCTGCAAAAAATTCAATTGATCCTCCTTTCAGGCTAGACTGAAAAAGATGTCAAGATGGATCGTCGCCCCGTCAAAACTGAGTGGTAAGTTGGTTTCTGCTGGTTCAAAGCTGGAGCTTGAAGATCAGCTAACTCGTTTTAAGCTCCGCTTGCGTCTGAGACAGCAGGGGACAAATTTCTTCTCTGACTTGACCCCGGGTGACCCAGGGGCTGGAGATGAGGAGCCCTGCTTCCTGTGAGGACACAAAGAGAAACCGGACATGGAGGCCGAGAAATAAGAGGAGGAAGTGAGACAAAGGTTTTGTTTTGCAGAGAGACACTAAAGAAAGTCGTTAATTATTAAAAGCAGACTCCCATGGCTCCTGTTACCGAGGGGAGTGATCTGCTGTAAGAAAAGACGACAAAAATCTGCACAAGCAGGCAGGCGAAAGCCTTAAAACCAGGGCAAACCAGTCATCAGGAACAAGAGCGCTGCAGGATTTAGAAATGTCTCTGCCATTACAAATTGCAAAATAGAGGATAGAAAATCCTATTATGGACAAATTTTAATTTCAATTCCTCATATAATCATAAAAGGTTAAAAATATCTACTTTAAACCTTAACTTTTGCACTTTTTTATCATGCAACAACTAAAAATTTCAGCAATCTTCACTAAAAGATTTTTTGGTGTTCTGACTTAGAATTTTGCTACATCTAGTTTTTGGTGAACTCTCCCCAGGTTCTCTGTCCCTGCTAAAGAAAATGATTCCCACAGCATGATGATGCCACCACAGTGTTTGCTGTCCTTGCATGGCTAGCGTTAGATCTTAAACGGGACTTGTTCTGACGTGTTCCCACTTTTCAGTAAAGGCCATGTTTGTGGAGAGCATGAATGCAGGTTTGCCAGATGCTTAGAATATTGTTTTACAATGTAAACCATGCCACTCATTTTAGACCATTTTTTCTTAATATCGTTGTAAAGTTTTTAGAACAGAACTATAAATATTTTTACCACACTTTTACTATGAATAAAAATAAAAACTATTTTATCCCACATTTCCATTTTATCACCTGGCAGATGCAGCGGTTTCTCGCTTCCTGACCTGCTTCATCACCTTCAGAATGCGGCAGATCTGCCATAGGGTCATCCTGGGGGCGTGATAGGCCAGGCGGGGTAGTGGGGCACAGCGCGGGACCCGGTACTTAAGGAGCGACATGTAGTTGCTCCCTGCAGCTCCTCTGCCAAACAGCTGTAGGGGCTGGGCGCTGGCATAGCAGGATGCAAACTGTGTGACATGACGCAGCAAAGTTCAGGCTTATTGGTTCTTAGTTCAAGTGCTTTTTTCCAGTATAGTGTTAAACAGGTGATAAAGTTTCTTTGAGCATTGATTTTCAAAACCACAGGACTTCCAGATTAAATTGCATGCTACAGCTTTTAAATGGCAAAAATAACAAAATACAGCTAATTAGAAAGGAATGTATTCTATTTTTTAAAACACTAAAGCATTAATACAAAACATCAATTAAGTTAAAATGCTGAAATGTTTATAGAAAGTAATGCAGGAACCACTTGCAACATTTTGTTGCTGATTCTACTGAGTTATTACACTTTAAAAAAAAGTGTGCTCAAGTTTCTAGACATTTCTGATTATTAAAAACATAATATAATACATAATAATAAAATAGTTTTAGCAGTTTTTCAACATGGAAAACAAACAAAAAACAGTCAAGTTCAGAGTGTTATTATCCTCCTAATCCTCCTATTATCAGCCGGAACCTGCAGCTGAACAGGAAAAGGTAATTGGCATGTCATTTACACCTCAGATGATTCACCCACCCCCCAATTATTCCTCAGACTTTGTATTAGTGTATGTGTTTCTATCCGTTTCAAGCACGTACACAAAGCTGTGCTGATTCATTATGTGTTTATGTAACTAACATTTTATAGCATTGCTGTTCTTTTCTATTGAATAATTGGCATAAAATAAATTTCAACACACAAACACCTAACTTTTTGCTGTTGTATTTCTGGACCCATTTTAGCCTACAGTCTATTTACTTTGTCCTTTTCTGAAAGTTATTATATGGCCTTTGGCCGCTTTAAAAAAAAAATTTCTCTAGCCTTTTAAAACAACAATGAAACAACTTTTACATAAGATCCTTAGATCTTCTGAATAAAATGCGATTTTTGTCTGACATATAATGTTAGAATTTGTCTTTGTTCTGTGACTATAATTAATTTGTATTTTAAACCCCATGATCTTCTGCTCTTCCCTCCTTTTTGTCCTCCCTCCTCATCACTAACAAATGTGCTCAGAGTTTTCTTAGATAGTCTGATGGGTCCATTGTTTTGTAATGTAAAATAAAAAATATACCAACCTGTTTTCATTCTCCCTGCAACTGTTCAAGCAAGCCTGACATTTATCGATGATCAACTGAAAGATGCTGCATCTCTTTCAAATACTGTTTATCTGCTGAAGATAGCTTTTTAAGCGTTTCTTTTTTTTATGGAGAATACGTTTTTAATTTTGAGGTACAACTGAAGAAATTAAAAAAAGGATCCAAAGTCCTGAAAAAAACAACATTTTTAGAGACCTTATTACTATTCACCAAGAGATCTCTCTGTAGTAATATACAAACTGGTACTCACAGGAACAACAGCAGCCATGGATGTCTGGTGATGACTAAAAATAGCCTGTGACTTCCTCCTGTCTTATAGACTTCGAGATGACCAGGCGTTAAAACAGACCAATAGCTGTTCAGAAACTTAAACGTTCTTCCTACCATATCTGGCATCACTACAGTTAGATTGCTCTCATTGCACACCCCTCGAAGACTCCGATTACAAGAACATCAACGTAGTATATTATTTAGAAGTCTTTTTGTTGTGCCTGGTATATTTAGAAGGAGCTAAAATTCTGAGAAAAACAAGAACAGGCGTGATGGGTGGGGTGATCACTGTAAGAATAAACAGGTAGGAATCTGCTTGGCATCTTCAGGGTTAGAAACAAACGAGGTGTCACACAGCATGACGCGAACTTATCCTGAACAATGGGCAGAATGTGTTGATGTACATGGTGTTGTCATAGAGCGCAATCTGACACGCCGCTGATGGGAAACGGCACGAGACCTTCACTCTCTAATGAAGTTTGGACTTTGGATAAAGAAGACACTGAAGAAGGAGCTGGCACGCCAACGTACCTCACTATCTGAACTCCTGTGGGCTCGTATTAAGCCAGATAAAAAGGAGGAATCAATTATGGATTCCTGCACGATAATGCAACAACATGAACTGTAGCCACACATTGGGTTTAATGAGACAACTAAAATGACTTATTTTTCCTCATCTGACCAGGGTCATGTTTGCTGTGTTAAATGGCTCGGGTTGAAAACACAAACTGGTGCTTCGTGGCATTCTTTTAGCCGCACTTCCATAAGGGGCAGATGAATGGATGCAAAGATGACAGCTGTGATGCAGATAACCTGCATTTAGACTGATGTTAAATCATACACAGTTCAAAATCATGGTGATTTTAAAAGGTGTGTCATAAAGAAAAGGGTCTGCATTCAAATGCATTACACATTTTCCCTTTTTTTTCTAAACAATTTTAAACTATGTACTTCCACATTTGTGCTACTTTGCTTTTAGGTTAAATTTCATTAAAACATGACAGGCAACATTTATAAACAAACCCCCATACAATGTATTAACTATAGTTTAGTAGCTTTATCTATAACCTAAAACAAATCTTGATAGAACCTCAAGTATTTTTGTTCCACAGGAGTTTTGTGACAGTCGTCGTGTTTAAAGAAAATTTACAACCAACTCAAGCTTCAAAGGCCGCAAGGTAAACTGTATGATGTAAATTTCTCCATATGTATGTATGTGTTTTCATGGTTGGTTATTTGTGTATCGCTGTTCTGCCTTTGATGGACTGATGACCTTTCCATGGTCTTACCCACCCTTGCACATTGACCCCTGGAGATAAGCACCAGCCCCAAGTGGGTGCAGACAAAGGATTGGCGATAAGTAAAAAAAATTTCTGTACATTTCAACATACATGTCTTTATTGACTCATGTGTCTTCCTGGTCCTACTCTGACCCCTGCTGGTAACAACTCAAGCCTGATTTGATGATGAGCTTTTAGTTTTCAAACATAATGGAGCACTAAGTGAGTATCGAGAAGTAAAAATTAAGCAGCTAAAGGTTGGGCAAATTGAAATTGTGGATTTGGGGAAAATCCCTAAACCTAAGTGCATAAGCTTTAATATGACGTTTAAATTGAAACACTTGACTATGAAAGATTGTGTTGAGATTTTTTTTTATATAGAAAAGAGGATCTCTTTTTAAACTCCTCAAGACATGTCTTTCATCAGTCATTGACTGTCCGGCATCTTAGTTAAGGTAGTAACCTATAAACTATGTGAAACCTTTTCGTTGTGGTTGTTGAGTTTCCGATCACTTAAATGATTTAATGAGTTTACACTTGACTCCAAAAAACTTAAATATAAAATATTTCTGGGTGACGGAATGACATAGTCTGAAGCCTTGGAGCTGCTAAATAAGTGCAAACCATAATACCTCCACTACCGTGGTTGATGATTGGTGCAAATGTCTCTTTGGTCTCCTCTGTCCAAAACCAAAGGGTAAAGGCATATGATATATCATAAACCTTAAAACTATATTTTCTATGGGAGCATTTTCTCCTAAAATGATGCGTAAGAACAGAATATAGGTGTACCAACAACAAACTAACAAACTTCGATTTACATAAAGGTAGAAATATTAAAAATGAAAATAAGAATAAAAGACTCCACAGCAAGGGCACGTTTAGAGGATGGGAAAATAATACTGAAAATAGTATACACACACTAAAAAAACAAGATGTATATACATGTGCTCCTGAAATTGAGAAATTGTGGAAATAATAGCAGAGATGTTATAGAGCTGGTTAGGACTTGCATACTATAGACAACGTACCTTTCTGCACATTGGATGCAGCAGCTAGTCAGTAAAAGTGGTTCTCCAGTTGTGCAACAGCTTCATGCATGTGCTGAGAAATATCACTGTATATCGGACTTCCTCTGTCAACACCTGCACTGTGTTGAGGGGGCCTTCATGATAAGCTTATCTAACCACTTGCGCTCACTTGAAGATAAACTGTAGATCAGCAGAAAATTAAAGGACTTTAAATCCTGCTGTTAGAGTAACATCTTGTATTTTATAAATTTATATTTACAGGTAAATTGTGGATGATGGTCACCTGTGATCCTATTTAGCCACTAGATGACGCCATTGAAAAGACTGTTCTTCCAAAATAATCTTCAAGACTTTCTGGAAATGTGGCTGATTTCAGCGAAATTTGTCCTAATCCTGATGTAGTGTGGGTAAGATATTTTTAATAAGACTGTGTTTTTCATAAAAGTATACACAATAAAATCAAAACCATGCATAGCATAGGCTTTAATAAAACAAAGAACTACTCTATGCACTTATACATTAAACAAATTTTGCTACATTGTGCTGAAAGACAATCTTACCACCTCACTCTGCTACTTTCTTCCTTTGTCCAATCTGCTTTAGTTACCGTTATTTCAACCTTCTAAACCTTTGGTTTTCTCTTAGTGTTCTTGTCTTCCTAGTAGCCACATCTCGTCTGGTGTTCTGTTAGCTGAGACAGCTTCTTGGAAGAGAACATGGGCTGAGATGCTACCAGTGATGCTCTACAACTGCTGCTATAAACCCTTTTTTTTTTTGTATGCTCTGCATCTATTTTAGCCTTCTGTGTCTTAAAACCCCCAGTCGGTCGTGTCAGACGGCTGCTTGTACTTAGCCCAGTTCAGCTGGAGGATTCTTCCCGTTAAACGGGAGTTTTTCCTCTCCACTGGCACTACATACATGCTCATTATGAAGGATTGCTGTAAAGTCAACGACACCACAAGGCATTGTTTCGGTCTGCTGATTCCAGAGGAGTGAATGCTGCAAGTCAATGACGCTATGCAATCTGCCGGGTTTCCTTAAATTGGAAACTTTTTCAAACTGATTGGTAATGATGTATCTATGAATTGAATTGATTGTCTTTTGAAGTGCCTTGAGACAACATCTGTTTTAAATTGGCGCTATATAAATGCACTGATTCTTGACCATATATTGTATAATAATATGGAAGATCTGCTGATACATTAGGATTCCTATTTTTATAGATACCATGGTAAGTCAGAAACACCAGAAGAAAATGTAAATACATATTAAAAATGACTAACAAACACAAAAGTAGGATGTGATATGTGAAGCGGGAAAAACCAATAAAGAATGTGACAAGTTTCTATGGATATACTTTAGATTATAGCCTGTAACGCAATACTATGTTGGTCAAAAGGAAAAAGAAAGCCCCTAACTTACTTAAGGTACAATAGAAAATGCCTGCAAGATGAAAATGGTCTTTACAAATAATTTATAAAACTGAGGAAAAAAATTAGGAAACTAAGTGCAATGTTACCCCAACCTGTTGTTTTTTTTTTTTTACAGTTTTTTTCCCTGGGTATGCCTAAGAATGTAATATAGACTTATAAAAAACATACATTTGAATAAGCACGCCATATACAAATCAATATTTGTGTTATGTGCTCTTCTAAGTTAATTACATTTAATAAAAGATGTATTTCAGGTTGATGTTCGTATGTTTTATTTCTCTATATATATATTTATTTAAATAGAGGTGCACCATATGCATAGATACACACACATGCATGAGCGTAAACATGCTCACCTGTACGGACGACGAAGTGATGACTAGTGACGTGATGCGACCTCAAACCTTACGTCACCCATCGCTTGACGCCCAATGTCGCTCATTAGATCTGATAAGTGAGGTGGGGCTCAATTTGTCATCCTGTAAACAAAAATGAACTAATTAATACATTTTTGAAGTCATTTCACAAGCTTTCATCTCAGAGCTACAGGTGCCTATGATTTCTTCACGGTGCGTTTAAGGAAACTCGTATGTCCCCCTTCCTATTGTTCTTACTTATACTTGAATATATATTACGACTATTAAGGTAGAGAAGTTTAAAAATACGACCAGCTTATGTGAGTGATAGATAAACATGTCCTCTATAGCAGGGTTTACAACATAGGTGTGTTCTCCACTGCACTATTTCCCTGCGGCCGTGAACGCCTCCCTCATCTCCGCCTCCTGAGAGTCTCCTCGCAGCTCCGCCGCGGAGACTCAGTTAACTTCAGGTCTTCCTGACTGAGCACAGCTCCTCAGCATCAGCCTCCTCACACACCCACCATAGAATGTCTCCCTCCACGTCCCCCCGCTTCCTCACGGAGAGGGAGGTGTCCCGCCACCGCAGCCAGGAGTCCTGCTGGGTGCTGCTGGGCACCAGAGTCTACGACGTGACATCCTTCCTGCGGATGCACCCGGGGGGAGAGGCGCTCATACGGAGCCGCGCGGGGAAGGACCTGACCCAAGTGCTGGATGGACCCCCGCACCGGCACTCCACCAACGCCCGGCGGTGGCTGGAGCAGTACTACATCGGGGAGCTGGACCGGGAGAGCGGCGCGGAAGAGGTACAAGTAAACCCCCGGTTGGGACACGACCCCACTGCTGCGGATAACGATGCTTTTACTCTCGAACCATGCAGGCTGGGAAAAGCTGCGTTGTGTCAGGACGTCAGTTGAGACCAGCTGGGTCCCCCGTTATGTTGCTAGGTAACAGCTTTAGTTGGGTTCAAATGTCAACGACCTCACCTCCACACAGGTGCGGAGAGGAAACCAGCCTGTGGTTCCGCCCACGTTGCTTCAATCTCTCTGGAAAGAGAGATGAATTGATTGAAATGTGGTATTGACTGAAGAGAGGACTTTGGTCCTCTTAAGTTTTTCTTCTTCTCTCATTTCAAACACTTATCTGAGTGGTTTAACTCAAGGACTGTGTCCTGGATTAATATGTCTCCCCCAGACTTTTAAACAATCTTGGTTTTGCAATCCTCTTCTCCTACTCTTGTTCCTTCTTTCTATCACAGTTTTTCCTTCCACCCAACTTTCCTATGACTGAAACTTGTCAACAGTGAAGCCAGTAATCTGCCCGGTGATTCTTTATCATTTTTTCTTGTTTTGTTTTCGTCATGATTCACTTTTCGCCCGAGTTTTTTTTTCTTTTTTTTTAATAGCTGTCAAACCTAATAATCAGAATGAAGGCCAACTTTAAATGAAGATTATTGGTTTTAATTTGTGACTCTAAGTCCTATAGGTCAGATCAGCAGCGGCGTCGACCAGAAAATGTTGTAACTTTGTCTGTGAAAACTTTTTTTTGGGTCCCTGATCTCCTCCTCCCGAGTTGTATTGATTATACGGGAGGGAAACAGGCGAAGCTGAGGAATGGTTAGGTGGTTTTGTAATTTCTGTATGGCGGACCTGTGCTGTTGTTCTCCGATGGGTGTGGAGGGCCTATGTGTCAATGAATGATTCAAGGGCCGCGTTAGAGAAAGGGATCAGAATAGAGAAGAAACTTGTTTGTCTTGTCCCAGTAGAGGAGATTTTGTAGGAGGAGGAGGAGGGGGAAAGTGGAACGTTTTCTACTCTTGTTGTGATAGAAACTCGCATCCAATTTTCTTTATGTCTTCCGTGTTCGTCTTTGTGTTAGTCCCTGTGGAAAGAGTTTGCATAAATCTATTGTTGGGAGAGGGCACATTTACATGTCCCTTACTAGTGCGTCCATGCTGCGTTGCTGCACAGAAAGTCCATCACAAACAATGAAAACCCTCCAGGCTATGGGGAAGCCATACATATCACAGAAATGACTTTTAGCTCAACTCTTTTTTTCCGTTAATCACTTTTCAGTTTGTGAGAATCAAACTTAGAAAGTGTTGAAGTCCGGATGTGTTTTCACACCTCCTAACTTCGAACAGTTTGATGCTTTAGTTCCTTTTTTTTGGGCTGAGTTGATTTTGTTACTACAGAAAATAAATGACATTCTATACGGAGATACGTCAGCTAAGAGGTCAGTGACTTGTGCAATTCTGAAAGTTTGAAGTGGGGCAAAAAAGGCTTTGCCTAAGTATCATTCCTTCAGCAACCTCTAAAAAGATTGGGCCTATGATCATAATTAGAAAATAAGTAATGAAACTCTGTAGTTTATAATGTACCAGGCATCTTTCATCTTCTTTTAGATTTGTCTGATCAGTTATTGGCCAGTCTGGCCAGTTTACAGATAAATATCAACAATGGCGAAACTTCATCTGCTGAAAAAGTACATGGCTATCTTTAATCTGTGTACAAAGGAAGACTTACAAAATGTTCTTAGTTTGGAGTTTGATTCAGATCTGTGCTCCGTAGCAAGTCTGATAAAGTCTGAACTCTGATTTAGGCATTGTTCAGTTCTGAATGGATATAGAAGAGTGTGTTCGGTACTAGAGTTTATTTTATATGATGAATTTGAAGTTATGAAATAAATTTGCCTCAACTATTTAGCATTTTACAGTGTTTTATATAAATATCTTCCTTTAATTTGGAGAAACAGCATCTCCACTTCCTCCAAAATGCAATCTTACTGCATTGCTGTAAGATTTACAGCACTGCATCATCGACATGGGTCAGATATGGTTTTTATCTTTTATTGCTCCTCGTTTCTGCTCATGAGTGAGTTATCCAGCCGTGAGCTGGTTTTACATCCGCTTTATGTTTCCACATTCGGGGTAGAAGTTCTACCGAACGGTACACCACTCAAAATAAGTTGAGATAAGCACTATCATATTAATAGATTGGACAATTTTTAATAATTATAAGGATCAATTTAGAGAATTTTACTGCAAGAATTTATGGGAAGAAAACGCAGGAGGTTATAGAGGGTAAGTACAGTATATCTATGCTGGGGGGATTTGCAGAAGGTGTGTCTGACGATGGTCACTTTATTCTAGGATTGTACAAATAAATGACAAAGAGGAGATATTTCACGTTATTGATCAGCTCCGTCAAGCGTGACTTTATTTCACAGAGATGGATTGAATAAAGTTTACAACCTACAAGTCTACCTGGGGGGTTAAATTTCTACTTTGGGCAAATCTGCTGGATTTTAGTTCATTTCTTTGGTTGTTTTTAAATCCAACCGACACATGGTTTTATTTAGAATGGTATTTACCAAACCATCTATGTAATCCTGTAGTACACTGTTTGTTTTTTGTTTTCTTTGCAGACATAAGAGTTTTATAAAGTGCCAGTTATTAATAAAAAAAATATATATAAAAAAAAAAGCTGTTCGTTTTTTATGAAGATGTTGCAACATATTCAAAACTTACTATTATCGATCTGTTTGATACAGAAAGATCTAGGCAGGAGTGAATTACTGAAATGTATTATCTGTTTCACTGAAAGCACGTGGGCTCGTCCGCTGCTTTGTGATTTAAAAAACTCTAAGGAGAAAAAAAAATGACATGCTCACGTCTCCATGTTGGCAGTAGAAAAAGTATTTTAAAATTTTTTTTTGTGCGTCTTTAGTAAACCTAAGCAGCATCCTGATGAAGGCAACAAGCCGAAACCCGTCGGTCTACCAATAAGGTTGTTTCCTAACACATAAGGTGTTGCTACAGTCTTCATCCTAGCAGAAATCTTGTGGTAACATCACAACAAGAGATTTTAAGAAATGAACATGGGATAAAAGTAAGAAAATAGTATTTTTTTTTTTTTTTGGGTCATTAAAGCAAAAGGAAAAAAATCCCAAATTATAAGAATATATCTGGAGATATGAAGGGTAAAAAATTGTTGAAACATAGTTTTGTTAATAGATTAAGAGAAACAGGCTACAACTGGAACAACAGGAAAATAGTTTAGCAGAAATATAAAAAGAATCAACTACTTTAATAGTTTTATTTTTATTTTTTTCAAATAAAATTACAAATATTCTTTCTTTTATTTGATCCATATTAGTCCCAGTGATTGGACTTTTTCAGGCAGGTCTGGAGGATGAACCGATGACCTGCGGCAGGAGATGACCTTAACATCGGCTGTGGAGTGTCCAGTTTGAGATGAGTCTCCTGCTGCTGTCAAATGTCTATGACAGAACGAGCATGCATGTGTGTTTAGGAGCAGTTTTACAATCAAACAGAGCGACTGTTTACACCCACAACAGGTTGAACTGGTCAGCGATACATGCTGACAGGTTTCAGATCAGAACCGACAGGGAAAGTAAAGCCAGGATTTGCTCCAGTTTGGAGAAGAAGGGAAGGTGTTTTATTTTAATTTTTTCTGACCGCATGTTTATTTTAAAATGGTTTGCTGATCTAATGCTTTTGTTTGGTGCTCAGTTTTAGTCAATGTTGTTAGACTAGCATTCCCATCCTCTTCTACAACAGACACCATGCGTTTGATTTAACTATACTTAGCACTGGAGATGATTTTTTTTTTTTTTAACAAAGGTTTTTATTTAAAGTGAGTTGTTCTTTTTCATTAAAGTTGAAAACAGCAATTTTGGAAAACTACTGTGACTAAACAGAGTGACATATGGGTGTACTGTAAAGCACATAAGTCTGAAACAGTATTTGAACTTCAGCAGGGTTTTATTTGTATAATTTACAACAAGGGCTATTTTTGAGCCAGCAATGAGACCAGGTCAACTTTGGAGTCACTGAGTCCATCTCTCTTGATATTCAAGTTTATTCCACAGGCAAACCTGAAGCTACTTGTCTGGCATTCAAAAGTCGGCTTTAACTGGATAATGGAACCACTGTGGGAACATTTCAGAGAGGAAGGAATCTTTAGTCCTCAATGGTGGACAAGCGACTGCTGAACTGTTCCTGCTGATGGTTGATTATTGGCATTATTTCAGTCACAATTTGAAACTACCTGTTGTGTTTTTTTTGTTTTTTTATTATTGAGGTCAGATTTTTATCATTTTAAAAGCGGATTTTGTGTTGATGTTGTTATTCTGCACCTTTGTTTACTCTTAGCTCCAATCTGTGCCTTTATCTCAGAAGAATCGAAACCCGCTCTTCCCACCAAGCTTAGAGCTAGATTTAGAAAGGCTTTGCTCAAACATCCATGACTCATTCTGTTTTCATTTTTCATTTTTTTTTTTGTTCCACCTGATTTGCTTGTGTCAATTTTTCTTCAGGTCATTGAGTTAAAATGTAAACGATTCTGGGGGTGAAAGGTCACAATGTAGCTGCACGGGTGTGAGCCTGGAAGGATAGTGGACCCATTGTTGAATTGAGTAAATGAATGAATGAACAGAACAGTGGAAATGGTATGGAAGCCTGCAGGATCCGTACATATCGATTAGTAAAGATGACGGTCAGAGTGAATTTGGAGGAGAGTAACAAACAGTAGCGGGGACGGAGTACAGTTGAGCGGATTTGCCTTTCATTGGAGAGCAAGATGCTGGGTTGTGATAAGTTTATGAGGCAGGAATGCTGCAGGGTCAAAGAGGTCAGGCATGGTGGATTGAGGAATGCAGATTTTTAGTCGGGGAAGGATTGTTTCCCTCTCAATGATGGGATTGTCTTCTGTATGAGGGCATGAGTAAGAAGAGCAGCATGAAAATTCAATGTAAATCAATTGCATAATGTCTCGAAAAAATGGGTTTAAATGAAAATTGACATACAAGATTTACAATAGTTATTAAAAAATTGTAACAATCTGGTTGTATAGCTTTAAATGCTTACAGGAAAAGATGAATTGTTTTATTTTTTTTAAAGATAATAATCTGGATGTCTTTTCAAAAATGCTAATGGAAAGAGGTTAATTATTTTCAAGAGCATGTGGTTTGGTTAAACCTGTTGTTCTAGATGGAAGACGCTGACTGAAAAGCTGCTTCACAACAGATGAGCGTCAAAATGCCGTGGACAAGTGACAGAGTTTTGTATCGACAGTGGTTGAGGCATTTGACCCACGCAGCACTGCGTAAAACTTTTAAACCAGCCAACAAGCTGCTTTGTATTTCCTGTCTAGACAATCGAATACTTTTCATATTCATAAATAATTATTCTCACAATAACGCACAAAGCTCAGAGTGTCCCAGCTTCCCAGCTCTCTCTTCTATCCTCCACCTCTCCCTGTGTCATCAGTTTTTTCCTAATCGTTCGGGCGGACTGCGTCTTTTACAACTCCTGAGAGCTGCTTTCGAGTTTATCGCCGCACTGATGCATTACTCTGGATATTGTTTACCTTTGCTGCCATAGGGATGCGGCAATTAGTGCTCGGGCGGAGGCCTCAGGTGGCTCAGCTCCTCGCCAGCACCTGGAGAGGAGTGGGGGGGGGGGTGACAGGAACGGTTAATAACTGGAGTGATACTGAGCACAGATGGGAATGTTTGAGTTTGCTGCAAAATAAATTCCAGATGTGGTCAATGTTTATTGAATTTGACACTGATTTACTAATGGGTTATTCTTCTAGTTGTTGGGGAGACTTACAAGGCATTTTATGTATATTTTGTAGTCTTTTTTTATTTTTTTATTCTTTTTACTGCTCCTATAATTACACTTGATATCTGTCAGGGTTTTTTTTTAGTTTCCCATCAAAGTAAAATAAATGTTCAAAGAAGCGTAAAAATCTTCTACCTTCTTTTTTAAACATTTTTAAAGTTTTTTTTTTTTTTTTTTTTGACGCCTGACCTAGCTTGAATTGTAAAACAGTGGCTCTTTTGTGCATTGTACAACTTGATGGTCAGTCTGTCTGCAAACTATTTCTTGATGCAACAGCTTGGCTCAGCGCATGCTCAGAGGTGTGCTGTTGCAGTTCAATTCAATTTGTCAGCCACTGATCTTCTGGCGCAGGGATGCCCAGGTTCTGTCCCGCAGAGCTGCCGTCCTGTAGCTTTAAGACACATCTCTCCAACACGCCTGATTCTAATGAAGGTTGTAGGGATTTGAATGTGCTTGATTCTGGTTTGATGAAGAAGGGACGCATCTAAAAGCAGCTCTCAATGATCCGACTAATTAATAAAGAATAATGAATAAAAGGCCAGCTTCTTATAATTAATAATTTAATCATAGTTAAACTTTTAGTTTATATTGATTAAATTAGGAGCAGAAACATTTCAGTATTTTCAACATTATTTATTAATTAGTTTTTATCTATTGATATGAACTCATCATTGCTACATTTTAATACATGTTAAAGATAATAAGGTAAAAAACAACAACAGAGGTTTATACTTTACAAAAACTAATAAATAAAAATAACAACTGTAGGTGAGTTGTTAGGTAACAACTTGATTACCGTTAAAACTGCTAACAACTTTTAATAAATTGAAGAAACAAAGTTGGATTTTTAAAGTTATCGATATTTTCTTTTCACACAGTACTTGGCATTGTAGGTCCTGAGTTCAGGTTGCAGGGTGGAGTTGATTCTCTGAGAGGTTTGTATGTTCTCTTTGTTTATGCAACATGTTACTCTACCTTCCCACTGAAGCTCCGACGTTAGCCTCAGTCGTAGATGTGAATGTCGGGGTAAATGTGGACATTAATCATTCTAGTAACCTCACCCCAGTCACATCTATCTAAGCCTCTCATTGGAAAAAAAAGAAAGCCTTAATTCAATTGTAAATCTTTATTATATTGAAATCTGTTTGCTTGTAAAGGTAATGCTCAAAAGTGTAATGCTTGTGAGCCTTTCCAACATCATGTGAGAATAATGAGGTCAAAAGTCTAATTAGTAAAAGAATGACTTCATTATGGGATGTTTAGTTACCCAGGAAGTTACTCATTAACAGACTAACAGGCGCTTAGTCCTTCGTTTATACCCAGATTACTTCTTGAAAATCTTTTCCTTTTTTTATTTTTAGATTTACAATAGTAGACGTTTAATATATATATCTTTTTCCAGATTTCTCTTGGCTTGGATCTTCTTGAATATGTTTGAAAGCTCATCCCCTTTAGTTTGAGAAGCATCTTTTAATCTGCATTTATACAACCCATCTTTGCCCTCTAAATACAGCACTGAAACAGCTTCCTTCTATTAAGTTCATTAATGATTAATTTTACCTCTACAGCGAACCTTGATTTATCCAGGAGAGCACTAGGTTGATGCCTAGCAGTTTTTTTTTTGTTTTTTTTCTGTAGGAGAGGCGATGCCCACAAAGCAAACGCATAAAGTTGACAGGCAGTGTGTTTTTGTTGCAGTTTAGCTTACTGCCTGTGTGGTAACACGACACCTGACCCACATGTTCTCAGCTACATAGCGTCTCTGATTGTTGCACATGCTCAGATCAGGCACAAGGAGAAAGGGGGAGGGAGGGAGATCATAAAAAATGTGAAATCTTAAATTGTCGCCACACAGGTTTGACTGTTTTTTTCGGTTGGGGAAACTAGTTGTCATCTCTCCATACAGGGGACAAAAGTTGGGGAAACTAGTTGTCATCTCTCCATAAAGGGGACAAAAAAAAAAAGATCCACACTCGGTCAGGCTTGCGTCATCACCCTCACTCACTTTGCCTTCCCTCATTTGCTTTAGGTTGTACCCTCTCCTGTTAGGTAACTCAAACACATTTTAGAGTAAACCTACACCAAACGCATGGGTTTAGTATTTTAGTTTGTCGTGACGGACATGATTATGCAACTCAAGAGTTGTTTACATTATGGTATTCCAGAAGGATGTGTTGATATGGAAGTTTTATGGATGTGATTATTATCCATTACAGATCTCTGTGGATTAAACAGCTGTAAATGATATCACTGTCTAATTTGAGGTTTGACTTTTATCATTTTGCTCATGTTCCATTTTAAGCAAGTTTAGTGAATAAAAGTAAATGTTCATGCTATTTAGACAAATAAGGTACAGATATTTTTCAGGGTTTCTGTGCAGTCTTACAACCTTGAAAATGATAACATTTTAAATATTTTTTAAATGTTAAGTATGAAAAAGAAAAGTGGGTGTGGAAACCATTTTCTGTTACCAGGTCTTATTAATTATTACCTAAAAGATGCATGAAGTTATTACATTTAATAGCCTATCACTGCTGCTCTTAGAGCAGTCGTGCAATCAAGTAATTAATGATTACTCATGCCATAATGATAACAAATTATTATATTCCATGGTTTTAAATATAATATGCTCTTAACATGATAATCAAACTTTAGATAATAATTATATTAAACAGGTACAGAAATTTTGGATTAAAATCCTCCAGCACATTAAGTCTGATACCTCTAGTTAGTAAAAGCAAAAATATGGCAGTCCGGGTACTTTCAGTGACCTTGTAGAGCTAAATTTAAAGTGTTAACCAGTCATACAAAAAGATGATGCCAGTTATCTGTAACTGCACAGTCGAATATAGAAAGAAAAAGATCAGAGCTGCTTAAATCTCCAGCGACTCTAATTTTTAGTTGACAGCCGTGTTACGTGTCACTGGGGTTTACCTGGAAGTAAACAGTTTTTCGAAATCCTGAAACTCAACGCAAACAGATCAGCGTGATAACTGAGCTGAGGTAATTCATTCCTCTGAATGAGGCGTGTCAGAGCTGTTAACATCTAAAGCATACTGAATAAAAATGCTTTGAGGGATCTGGATTTGGAAACACATATAAATAGCTGGATCTAAACTTATGGAGCTTGAAGAGAAATTGAGAAGAAGAAAAAAAAACTACAGACAAAATCTTTGACTACCTTAACGGGACATTTAATAGTTTTCGCCTCAATGTTATTTTGATGAGATGTTTTGTTACAATAAAGCACGGTAGAGGAAGTATGGCACTTTGGAGCTTCTCTGCTGAAGTTTGAGCTCATGATGTGCATTTAAAAAAAAATCTGTTTGCCACAACATTTTCCAGCACAAAGGAATGCAGTCTGGTCTTTGTCTGGTATGTTTTACACTGATATAAAGTAATGACAGAAGACACATTTGTGCAAGAAATCTGGAGGAAACCTTTTGGATTGTTGTTCATTTTCCGATCATGATCTTGTTCATTATGTCAACTGAAATGTTCAGGCAATAAACTGCATTAATTTCTTTAAAATTTACAAAGAAAACTGATATGTAGTTAATTTTTATTTTTTTCAGTACAAGGTAGGAGATTTTTTGGCATCGTGATAAATTTCTTGTCATGAAAATTGTAATATATCGTTGCATTGATAAATTACTATTAATAGTTAAAAATGGCAGAATTATTTTTTTTTACATATTGTTTTGATAAATTCATAAATAGGAGTAGATGCAGCTATTGCGTGCAGTTCAGTGAATGTAGCTCATTTCCTAAAGGAGATTTTAAAATTGGTGTGTTTTTTAAGAACAGTGCTCGCCTTTAATTGCTTTTATCTATATCCAGATTGTCTTGATAAAACCTTTTAATCCATCTCGGCAAACTCTTGTCAGTTTTAGTCGCATTGAACAGCTTTATCTTGATAAGACTGGGAATACGCTGTAAGCATTTCTACTTTCCTCCCAAATTTAGCAGGTTTCCTGACAATAATCTTAATACACCTCTCCTCCTGTCGGCTCTAATTTCAAAATGTTGATGCCTTTTAGCAATGGATAATAAATACTTCAGTGCAAGTAGATTAAAAGTAGGTGTAGAAGTGGCTGATACCGAGAAGCAGAGAAGTTTCTGTCAGTCATCTTCTGTGTGAAAGTTCAACCTTGTCAGGGGACTGTTCTCCTGAAGCTTGTGTCATTGTTTATAGATTTTATTTACTAGGGAAGGAAATGACTGAGAACTTTGTGTTTATTATCTTCTTATACCTTTAGTGTGCTTAATTTGGTTTTTCACATGCCCAGTTGTTCACTCTGTAGTTTCTTATGGCATAAAAATTTATCAAGAAAGGAGTTTCTGATCAGGTGAAGAACAGATTTAACAGTTGATAAAGTATTTTATTGGGCCAATTAGACTTTAAACCTCTTAAAGCATGTCTTTTAAAGGTGTTTTTAGTTTTTTTTTATTTGTAAATAAATCATCCTTGTGACTTGTTCTTTGTTGGTGAGAAACTACCTAAAATTATAGCCGTTCCAGTGCTATAAAACACTTCACAATGTGAACCTTTGCCCTGTTCTTTTCACATTGATCCTGTTTTGGTAAAGGGCTGCTGTCACACCCTGATACGAACAAGCAAACATGCATACACGTTTCCGCACCACTATTTTACTTCTATCCAGGTTGTGTGCTCTCATCCTATTGGTCCTGAGTTGGACCAATCTGGTTTTTGTTATCACGATTATATAGCTCAAAATTAACTCTTTAAGAAGCCTAAATTTGCCACCATAAATGGGAATAAAGAAAGTTTATGAACTTCTAGTTGGAAAATTGTCATTCTGACAAATGATTAACTTGTTTCAGTTCATTGTCATACCAGGTACATACCACTCCCAGCAGACGTTGACTAATTTAAGCGGAATGACCCTCATATTCAGTCAGAACAAGTGTTTGATAATAAATGCAGAAATGTAAATATGGGACCATGGAGGGAAAGCTACGTAAAACAGATATTTGGAAAGAGTCAGATTACTCGTGGACATTAACCTGAAGAACAGGTTTTGTCTCAGAGCAGACAATAAAGAAGATTGGTGGCACCGTCATGACCAAGGTCTTACTTTATGGAAAAATTCAGCGGCTGCATAACTGTCATACGCTTTGACCACATTCTTGATTACACAAACCAACCAAAGCAAGAACTGCTTGCATATCAGCTTCCCAGAGGACAGAAACAGCTCTGACCGTTGCCCTCACACAGAGTCTTTTTGTCCCATCAGACTCTCTACCTGTGGCAATAAAACAGACATAAAGTGATGTCATGTGAAATACACACAGAGCCCAAATGCGAAGTCATTGGTTTTTAACTGAGTCCTAACATTATGATGAGCGTTAAATCAATCAGCACAATAATATGACCACCGAAACAGTGCTGTTCTATATTCTACAAGAATATTGCCATACAAAAGTTTTGCATTCAGGAAAACCAGCTGATGATCTAAATCTGCAGAGCTCTGTCTATGTTGTGGTAATCAAAACCTCAAATTTTTCAAGTTTTGTTAAATATCTCTGTTCACTTACTTTCACTTCTTTCTTTGTGGTTTGAAATATTAAATGTTGACATGGAAGAGAGGTAAAGCATAATGTATAAATTGAAGTTGTTTTTTTTTAAAAAGTATATGTATTTCTCCCAGTTCAATTAGTTTTCTTTTTCTATTTTATAGCTAAACCGGCCCAGTTTCATATGTTTTATCACCTTTGTCATAAAATATATGAAAAGAAAGGTGATTTAGCTAGGTTTTAAAGCGGGCCACTTGGTCAGCTGATCTCAGAGTCAGAGGAAGAGGCTTCCAACGTCTTTGAGTAACTGTCTCCTTTTGTTTTCTTTTTTGTATTAAAAACAAATCAGCAGGTCTTTGTAACAGAACCCTTAAGGCCATGGTGTGTCTTTAGTGATGTAAAAGTTCAGAGATGTAGATTTTTGCAGAGCCAGTGAAGCTGCATCAGAAGTCGACTTGCATGAGAAAACTAAGAAGATCCATTCAGGAGCCGAAAAGGAGCTTTTGGTTCAGACGTTCCGTTAGACGTGTGTAAAGTACATTGCAATACTCTAGAAGATATGAAGCAAATGTATGAAATTAAGAGTTCCATCTGATGAAAAAGACAATATGGCTGAGTTTTGCCATTTGCTCAGACATTTAAAACAAGATCACACCGGTGTAACCTAAGTTGGTGATTATCTCAAGGTTTATGAGTAAACATGTAGCTAAAAATCAAGAGGTCCCATATCAGCCCTATCAAAAATGATTACTTCAGTATTTTTTACTCATCTTACAGTTATCCAGCTTTTAATCAAATCAAGACAAGATAGTAAAATTTGCAATTTTAAATGGATCATTTTTGTAAGCCACACACCAGGCCTAATTACTGAAGCCCAAGCAGAATCTGTCAGGCAACATGAAGTAGGCTAAGAGATCTCCGAGAGCGAAACATCCAACCACAACCTGAGGACATTTACTTTTGTAAATGAGCAATACAAAAAAATCCTCCATTCGATTTTCCTTGCCTCTCCTCCTGCTCTCCCAGTGGAAAGCGGACTGTGGTTCCTATGTTGTGACGGTACCAGGACACGTCGCTGCTTCGCTCCAACCACCCTCTTTGTCTCATTCTTTTATACTATTGCCTCCTCTTCCTCTTGGGACAGAGCACGCCTTATGCTTTACTCTTAAGGAACACTCTCTATGTAAACTGAACTGATTGTTGTTTCTATTAGGATTAATAACTTTCTTCATCCTAAAGAGGTTAACCGTAACCACGTTTTATCGTCTGAACCCCTAAAGCCCCCTTTAAATTGGAGTAGGAGTCTAAAAATGTCTGTTTTATTTATCAGCCTAACAATAAATGGATCAGTGTTAAGGGTAATGTGAACATTGCTGGAATACCACCCATTGTCTGGTTCCCTGTTCGAGGATTGTACTCAGTCCTGGGTCTCAATAAGGAAAGAAGAGACTAGCTAAGAAATATCCTTATTTTTTAACAAAAACGTATAAAATTCTGGCTAAATATTCAGACAGACTGTTTCAAACGAAGATGTATACAATAGAGACTGACTGGGAAAAGTCAGTGACTGAAAGATGGAGTGAGGCTACTATAACAGTTGAAGAAGGGTTCGGAGTGTCATAATGTTTTATTCTTATTATGTTATTATGTGTTTCAATCTTTGGTGCAGAAGCCACATGTAAAAAAATAAAACAAACAAACAAAAAAAACAACCAATGCTTTGTTTCCTTGGCTGCCTGTGTCTGAAAAATGACTATTGACTGCAGTTTCACCAGCTTTCAAGGATTTTTTTTTTTTGGGGGGATGTTAATGGAATATTTTAGCATAGTGCTTTTCTTTTCTTTTTTTTTATAACATTGGTTAAAATACATTTAATACTGTATATAAAGTATTATTCTATTGTGGAGTTACTCAGCACCTTTTCAGTCTGTATAAAGAGTAAGTCTGATTTTTCTGATGTCCACTGTTTCTAATCAAATGTTTGTGATAAGAGTTTTTAATCAAAGTAGATGGTTGATGCTGGTTACTTACTTTGACCCACTTCTTTGTAAGTAGTTTTGTGTGGAGCAATAGACTAATACACTGACATGTACAGCCACAAACTTTGAAGTATTTGACAGAAGAATTATCAGTTTATCCTAAGGAGGTCAAATGTATAAATATAATTTCCTTTTATAAAATTTTAGATGGAACCTTCTGTAACCTTTTGCTCGTTGACTTTGGGCAAATTTTGTCAATCAATGAAACTGTGTGGACTCAAACCTTTTAACACATAGGTGCGGCCTCTGCAGTAATTTGGACGCTGCATCTGTCCGTTGTGATGAAGAGGGAACTAAGCCAAAAGGCAAAGCTCTCGATGTACAGGTCAATCTACGTTCCCACCCTCACCTATGGCCACGAGCTTTGGGTCAAGACCGAAAGAACGAGATAGCGGATACAAGTGGCGGAAATTAGTTTCCTCCACAGGGTGGCAGGGCTCTCCCTTAGAGAGGTCATCCGGGAGGGGCTCAAAGTAGAGCCGCTGCTCCTCCGCATCGAGAGAAGCCAGCAGAGGTGGCTCGGGCATCTGGTCAGGATTCCCCCTGGACGCCTCCCTGGTGAGGTATTCCGGCCATGTCCCACCGGGAGGAGACCCTGGGGTAAACCCAGGATGCGCTGGAGGGACTATGTGTCCCGGCTCTCCTGGGAGCGCCTCAGGATCCTCCCAGAGGAGCTTGTGGACGTGGCAGGGGAGAGGGAAGTCTGGGTTTCCCTGCTCGGGCTGCTGCCCTAGCGACCCGACTTCGGATAAGCAGCAAGTAAATGGATGGATGGAGTATACATTTCATCCATTAAATTTCTAGTGGCTTATAGGTTAAGTCAATTGACTAGCGTGTCAGGATTGATCCTGGTTTGCTTTCCAGGGGTGTAATTCCTGGTTGTTGCATGTGTACAAAAATCCCTAAAGAATATCTGTTGGTATGGTTTTAAACATCCCTGATGAGCAAATATGAATGCATCATCACTTCGCTTCATCACTCCTCGCAAACGCTCACTTGCATGATATGCAAAAACATTTCCACGTGAGGTCAGACTCGGCTGCAGGTTGTTTCATTGTTGGCTACCATGTGAGACCTGCAGAGGAGGATCAATAACTTTAATTGGCTCAACAATAATTTATTTCTTATCGTAAAGTGTAAACATTAAAGGGAGTTGGGTCAGGATAGGACCTCATTACAGCCTGCAGGCCGTTAACTGGGTAGCGTCTTGCATGAAAAGAGTAAACAAACAAACAAAAAATATGGAAAAAAAATAGGTAAGAAAGCAGATGGTGCTTTTTTATGGTTTAATAGATGATAATGGTTTGTCATTATATGAATTTTACCCAAAATTAACAAACCCGACAAATGGGTTTCCCTTAAGAATATAGTGTTGGTTGCATTGTGCTGTTTGTACCACTAGTTGGCCGTCTAACAGTGTTGTCTTAGCAACTCCTAACACTAAAATGAAATTCTGTTACACTTGGCCAACTAATAATTTTCTTATGAATGGTTTGCAAATAGGTTTTGGCTAATTCACCTAATTTATTTATTAGACAAGGTAGACTAGTTGGTGGGGGGGGGGCTTCCCTGCCCTCCCCTGCCCTGCCCTGAACTGCACTGCTTGCTGCTGCACTCACCTGCGGACGGACTGGGCCCTGGGGTGCAGTGCTGGGGGCACGGTGGCTTGCATCGATCCGGCCCGGCTGGCTTTCTGGGGTCGCCTATCTCTCTCGGGTGTAGGACGGGCTCTCTGCTGTGCGCTGGGGGCGTTTGGGCCCTGGGCCCCGGCCCTGGCCCGTACCTGGCGGGATGGGTAGGGTGCTGCTCCTGGTACTCTGGGGGCTCTACTCCGCGGCCGTGGGTGGGCACTACCCCGGGCCCCCTCTGTGGTCCTATGGGCGGGTGCGTGGTGTCCCTGCGGTGAGTTATCTGATCTCTGTGCCTTTGTGTGGCCCCAGTGTCCTGGACCTTGTGCTTCCTCTACTCGCTCTTGGCTCTGGAAGGGGGATTGCAGTGGCCCTATGTACCCATGGCTGAGCATAATTCATGTAATACCTGCATCAGAATTTCTGCATGTTCACGAGCAATCACACACTATAGAGATCACAACACTTTAGCTGTGCCGATGAATTTATTAACAACACCAAGTTTGCCTAATATTTATTTATGTTTTATGTGCCGCATACATTGCTGTCTTTGCTCTGCCGTCTATTAGTTATGTCTCCACAGGTATGATTCATTGCCATTTCACAGTTTCTCAAGGATGCTTCAGGAGCAATCCAGTAGCAGCTAGCTGTTTGGTTCCTTTGTTTTGTTTGCGTGTTTACTTGTCTCTATTTGAATATTGTTATGTGTATATGTGCCCTTTCACTCTGTGCACCCCCTCACGGCTCCCCCACCCCTCAGTCTGTATATAACACCTCAGTAATCAATAAATGATCATGGTATGGGAATGAAGGGAGGCTCGATAAAGCCTCACTTGGAAAAGAAAATCTGTTAAGCACAACTATGGCAGCCAGAAACTCATTCTACTAGCCATGATGCTGAACAGGACAAGAAGGGGAAAAAAAAATAAAAACCTACAAATCTAAATTTTTAGGTATATGACTTGATTTGACTTGAACTTGGCAGCAATTGTTTTGAGTTTGTGTTTTGCGTTACATTTTTCCCTCAACGTTGGCAGACAGTTTATTTAATTAGTCCTGTCCTAGTTACTATACGAGTTGTCAAGGAGAACCATTTTTAATCTTAAAAAAAGTAAAGCATTAGGTGTAATTGATTTTAAAAAAAAAAGCAACTCTTTTAATAGGATAAAGTAAACCAGTAAATACTGCATTTGTTCCTGTTTTTTATTTTTTATTTTAAGCAATAGGTCTGAACTTTGACTAGACCATTGGCAAAAAAAGTTTTTGCTATTTTCTTTCCTTTTGTTCTTTTGTTCTTTTGCATGTTTTGCTGCAGTGTTTGAGGTAGTTGTCCTGCTATAGAACCAGTTTGGGTCAAACTTTAGCTGGGCTCAGATTTGCCCCTACAATACTTTTGTGAACAATTTATTAGAGGTTACCTGATAGAACTTTTTTACCTATACAACTGAGCTCAGAGCATCCCTCCCCCCAATTTTGAAATCTGTTGAACTGTCCATCAGGTCTAACATTTTTACGTTGATCTCACCTGCCCAGCAAACATTGTTTCACAGGTTTGGATTCCCCTCTGAGGCAATTATGCAAACACAAGGCACAGTGTCATGTTATTTTTAGTTCTCCCTACTTCTGGACTCCCTATTAAAAAGGCATACTTGTTCAGCCAGTGTTTTTCCAAGTGTCCTATTATTGAGATTTGTATTTAATATCCTATTGTCCAGTTCATGCGTGTGCGGTAAACTGGTTCGTACTGAAAACCGGTTTTTACTTTCTTTATGATGAGAATTGTTCATATTCTGCTATACCGGTGAATAGCCTAAATAATGCCAATGACTCAGTTTGGAGGGAAATTGTTCACAGGGTACAGATTTAACTGCTGCACATAAACATCTCATCCTGTGTGTTGTTTGGCAGGAGAGAAATTGAGCTTGTCGAAATCTGAACCCGCCCCTGCTTTTTAAGAACCAAACTGCAAACATGATTTTTGTAATTCTTTAACTAAAGTAAAATTACATATTTAAATCCCATTTTTAGTGGGAAAGAATGCCCTTACATATAAATATATATATATATATATATATATTTTTAGAAAAAAACGTGACATAAAATTTCCCCCTTGTTTTATCATGAACCAAAGCATTTATTTTTATTAGCTGATAATTAGAGCTGTTCAATTAAATGACTGCTTGGTCTGAATAAGATAAGATAGACTTTAATGATCCCGGAGGAAATTGTTTTGCCAGGGTTACAGAGTATCAATTAACAATTAACACGACACACTCATCTCACATGCAACACAGTACAGTACACAATCACCATATAACAATAATCACACTACTATTTATCCCTATTTATCCCTCCTGCAGATGGAAGAGAAATTGTACAGTTTGATTGCCACAGCTAAGAAAGACCTGGCGTTCTGTGGTGACTCTCGGTGGTCTCAGTCTCCGGCTGAAGGTGCTCTGACAGGCCGTCAGCGTGGCATGTAGGGGGTGGGAGGTGTTGTCCTTGATGCTGAGCAGCTTCCTCAGCATCCTCCTCTCTGAAACCTCCACCACAGACTCCAGTTCCAGTCCCAGGACAGAGCCAGCTCTCATGATGAGCTTGTTGAGTCTGTTGGTGTCAGCCGTCCTCAGCTGGCTGCCCCAGCACACGACAGCGTAGAAGATGGCGCTGGCGACCACAGAGTGGTAGAACATCTGCAGCATGGTCCTGCAGACGTTGAAAGATCTGAGCCTCCTGAGGAAATACAGTCTGCTCTGACCCTTTTTGTAGACGGTGTGTGTGTGTGTTCTTAGACCAGTCCAGTTTATTGTCTATGTGGACACTGAGGTATTTGTAGTCCTCCACTATGTCCACAGCTGAGCCGTTGATGATGACGGGGTCTGGGCGGTTCCACTGTTTCCTGAAGTCCACCACCAGCTCCTTTGTCTTCCCGACGTTAAGCTGCAGATGGTTCAGCCCACACCACTCCACGAAACTGTCCACCACACTCCTGTACTCGGCCTCCTGGTCCCTGCTGATGCAGCCCACGATGGCAGAGTCGTCTGAGAACTTCTGCAGGTGGCAGGTCTGTGAGCAAAACCTGTAATCAGAGGTGTAGAGCGTGAACAGGAACGGAGACAGTACTGTCCCCTGTGGGACCCCCGTACTTCTCTGTATGATGTCTGATGTGGTGTGTTTCAGTCTTACATACTGTGGGCGGCCTGTTAGGTAGTTTTTGATCCAGGCCACCAGTGGAGCGTCCACCCGCATGTCCAGGAGTTTGTTGCTGAGGAGAGCTGGTCGGTTGGTGTCGAACGCACTAGAGAAGTCAAAGTACATGACTCTTACCTTGCTGCTTGCTTCCTCCAGGTGCGAGTAGACTCGGTGCAGCAGGTAGATGATGGCGTCTTCCACTCCCATCCGGGGCTGGTACGCGAACTGGAGGGGGTCTAGTGAAGGTCCGACGATGTTACGCAGGTGCTTCAGGACGAGCCGCTCTAGTGACTTCATGATATGCGATGTCAGGGCAACCGGCCTGTAGTCACTGTGTGGTGGGTGTCTTCTTCTTGGGCACAGGAACCAGACATGAAGTTTTCCACCGGTCGGGAACGACCCTCTGGCTCAGGCTCAAGGTGAAGATGTGATGGAAGATCCCACACAGCTGAGTGGCACATCCTCTCAGCAACCGGGGGCTGAGGCCGTCGGGACCAGCTCCCTTTCCTTGACGCAGGCGACTGAACTCTCTTCTCACCTCTTCTGCGGTGATGGTTATGGGGGATGGCGGGGAGAGTCCCTCAGATGAAGATGGGCTGGAGGGCTGTGTTGATGCTGAAGCAGTTGAGCAGATTTGGTGGTGTGCGGGGGGTGCAGGGTGGACGGGCGAGGTCAATCAGGGGGTAGCAGCGTCGTTGGAGGAGCTGGGGGGAGGGCGAGCAGAGACTGTCTCATCAAACCTTTTGAAAAACAGGTTTAGCTGGTTAGCCTCCTGTAGGTCTCCTTCCATCAGCTCGTCACCCTTTTTGCTATGACCAGTGATGGCTCTCATCCCACTCCACATCTCCCTCATGTTGTTCTGCTGGAGCTTGCTCTCCAGCTTCCTCCTGTAGCTGTCATTCCCCTCCTCAATCCTCACCCTCAGTTCCCTCTGTACTCTCCTCTTGCAGAACTTGCAGAAAAATCCACACCTGTCTTAAATGTTTGCCCCGCCTGAATAACATTTCTTATCATAAAACGAGCAGAAACGTTAGCATTTCCTGAACAGATTGTCATAGTCTTTCCTCACTGGCGTTGTGGCAACACAACTGTATGCCCCGGAGCAGCGCGCAGGCTAAACGTCCGATTTCACGGAGCTGGTTAGGTTACGCCGATGACCATCAGTTAATCGAGTGTGTTGGATAAGGAGCACCTGATGGCCATTTTCCACAGTGACTCCCGGGCGAGCAGCAAGGATGTGCTTAATCTTTCCGTTTTTACTTACTGTTTGCTCAATAAATTACTAGAGTGTGAAATCCGTCAAGTACACACCGGTGCTTATTGTATTGAAGGCACTAAAGGTCGTTGATAACCAAATGTCATGGAACATATTTATCACTGGGAGGAAGCCACCCAGCAATAAATGCTTCTGTGTAATACTCCAGATTAGCTCACGTTTTATCCGTATTAGGTAATGCTGAATTGTATTCTCCTCCTAAATTGGGGGATTATAAAAACCTTATTTTCTGTCCGATTCTTTTAATTCAAAAGCTGTTGTCAAACAGGATTTAGGACACACTTGTTTCACCAGTTTTTTGTTTCATTTAAAGCTCCTCACTGTTAGATCAAAACTTGCTGTTGACACTTGTAACTGGAGTATCTGTAAGCATCAGAGTGGGTTGATGCTCACTACTTTGGGTCACATTTGCGAGTTCATTTGTATAAAGCGGGATGAGGCGTAGCTCATTAAACAACACCTTGGCTATTTCGCTGTGGATACAGAGGGAATCACGCTTTCTTTCCCTTATCAACGGAAAGATGTGGAGCTGCTTGTTTTTAACTCAGATATTTCATATCTAAATGTCAGTTTTTTTGTCTTATCCAAACTGGTTTGTAGAGTTTCTGTTTCCTTTGAGGTTCAAAGATGTAGATAAAACTTAGCTGGAAATGTCACGCATTAAATATTTTAGGTTAAAACTAATGTGACTTCACTTCTAAATTATTTTATTTCAGACAAATTGTCAGGATTAAGTGTCAAACTTTATGAGACAATTATGGTTTGGGGTTTGCATGAGGTCAGAGGAAAATGGAGCCCGACTGCACGGATTTCTTTTGCATAAATTTGTTTTTATTCTGGATAAATGTAAAATTGTTGTCATGTCTGTTTTTGCTTTTTGTTTTGTTTCCACCACAACTTGATAATGAGATGGTATAAAGTTGCAACAGTAGGCATTAAATTACAAAAGAAATGTTTGAAACAAACTCCAGAAAACCCTGAACACAACAGCCGAAAAGAAAAAGACAAAAAAATTAAAATTGGGAAAAATATAATAATAAAATATCTGCAATCTCCTCAAGTCCAAAGTTGAATTTATTCATCCCTCAAGGCTAAGCTATCCATCCATTTGATGCACCCCATCAATCCACACACTCGTGCCTTAGAGGCGTTTAGAGCGACCGATTAATCTGTTTATTTTTTCGAAAACTGACACATAGAAACTAGATGCAGAAAGACCTCGACTCATATTCAAAGCCAGTATATTATTCGTTTGAGGCATCCGTTCTTCCCAATGTTGATCTGTAAAGCCTAAACCTTTTATAAATATGTTTTATGCATTAAAAGTGATGGTTACACAAAGACCTTTTTTTTAAAGCCCGGAAAACTACAGAGTGGTGACTCAAACTGAAGAAACCATGTAGCTTTCTATACGGCTGGAATCTGGTATTTCCCATTTTGTTTCCGTCTTTGTTTTTTTTGTAGTCTCTCAACATTTTTTCATATAAATACTTTTTTTTTTCCACTAGGAGAAAATGTTTTACAGCCTTTGGGTTACATTAGTGTAGATTTTTCCATTTTGCAGATAAGATTTTTGAACACTTCAGACTCTAAAGAGGAGATTAGACTCGTAATCAGCAGCATGTGATGTAAGAGTGTCGTTACTGATAAAATGGTTAAAATGTCGTCATGTCGAACTCTGCGGTGCGTTCTTGACAAAGTTCGTCTAGTAGAAGAGTGAAACAAAAAATGCCTGGTATTTTTCTTTTATTTTTATTTTAACACAGTATTTAGTTATTAGCTTAGATCAGTGAAAGCAGGATTTGTCTCTTAAATCTCATTTGGTTGATATTGGGCAAATACGCGTTTGTTATGAAGCGCCCTAATCTTCAGTCTTACAGATAATTAAGTTAAGTTTTTTAATAAGAATAAAAAAACTTTATGAGAATATGGTAAAAAATTACAATTTTAAAATATTAAGTCAGCTGTTTTAATGGGGGAAGTTGGGGACATTTAAGATAAGGTTTTTGGGTCTGAGGCTATGTTTTTGAACGGGGCAGAAATGGTGGACTGTTCAGGTTGTGACTTCGACTCTGATTTTATAGGAGGTGATGGCATGATGGAGAAAGACAAGTTGCTTTGGCCTCTTGTGGCAAGGTGAAGTTGAGGCACCATGGAAAAGCTCCCAAGTTACCGGTCCAATGACCTTCCAGCCCCCACTTTTTGTAACATTTTGTCCACAACTGAAAGAACGGGAAGAGCTTTCCTAAAAGATGGGCAGGGCTGCTCTTTAAAGTTAAGGCAGAGGAACCTTAAATAGGTTGGTTAATGGATCTTATCAGGATGGTTCCAGGATGCCTTGCCTTCGAGGTTTTCCAGGCTCTTCCCACTGGGCGGAGACTCTGTGACAAACACAAAAATTCTTGGAAAAGGCTTCCGCTCTTGGAAGCTGGACGGATACTGGGGACAAGTATCTCTGGAGCAGGTACCTCTGCAATATGACCTCAGTTAAACTGGAAACAAAAGATTTCCCAGTAAAATATCTTTTTGTTGTTTTATTTCCATAAAAATGCAAGTTCAATACAAAACAAAACTACAATAACGAAAGCAATTCAAGGTATTTAGTTTATTTAATAGGGAGTGGGACAGCCTAAGCCACTTTGCCTGGTAGTGAGCAACGGCCACAACTCAACACAGAGGTCCTGCAAATCTTGGTTGTTTGCTTGCTTTAACTCACATGATTAAAATTGGTTGTTCCTTCGTCTGCATGTCATTAATTTCTACAGAAGGAAATGACTGCCCCCTCTGTAGGAGCAGCAGCTCAAACTCTGAATCGGGTTTCTGAACACAAGGTGGAAAACATGTAGGCGCTCAGCGGGGCATATTAAAGCCTCTGTTATGCTGCTGTAAAACATGGCAACCAAAACAGCTATCGTAGCTGCTCAACGGTCTGCGATTGTAAATTGTTGCACGTCACAAGCAGCAGCAATAACAAATTACTTTTACATTCAGGAGGGAAGAGCAAAGGTCAGAGTGGAGTGAGCAAATAGACTGACTCATTGCAAAGATTGCTCATCCTGACCAAACCTCTAGAAGGAGTCTGTTTCAATCATTGCTCAGTTTCCAGAATAAAAATGCTACACATCCTCTACTTCTTGTTTACAAAAAGCACCCATTAACCTGTCTGATGTCTTCTACTTTTGATCACTTGTTATTAAATATATTCTCTTTTATTCTCTATTTTCCTCGCAGACTCTGAGAGAGAGAAGAAAAGGCAGTGAAAAGAGAGAAGAAAAATCTGCAGAAAAAACAAAAGAAGAAGATGAGGATTCTCCTTATAAGCTATGCAGCTCTGTGGATCTAGACAAGGTGTGTTTGCTAACTTTTTATACAACCCCACTATTTTTCAATCCCTAAGGTTGGGGAAGAGACCCGTGACAAGATGACATGTTGATGGATTTGATCGTTTAAGAAAAGGTCTGTTAATGTAATGTTGAGTGTCAGAAGCTGAAGATGATGGGAACCATTCAATCAGACTTTCCTGCAAAGCATCCTGAGATTTATTGTAATCTTGTAGGGTTGGTTTGTGGAATATTTTCTTTGGACTGAGGCGGCTTCTTCCTACCAGTTTCCACGGGGTTCCCATGTAACTGAAGTATGACTAAAGGTCTAGGACAAACCTTTTTTTTTTTTTTCAAAGCCTCCTTTGACGCTTACAATAAGCTAATTTTTGCTTTGTGCAGCGGCTTGTCATGTGGCGTGGCTTCATCCAAAAAGGTATTTAGGACTCAAGGAAGGAAGCAGTGAAAGAAAAACAAAAAATAAATAAAGAAGGTATAATGTTGGGCAGTTAGGATGATGGATTAAAGTATTCTTTATTTCCCATTTCATTTAAGTTTTCCAATTTTAAGATTTAGCATAACATTAGATATAACTAAAGTAAAAAAAAAAAAAAAAAACTAAATCGTGTAAAATCCATGAAACCTAAACTGTCTGTACTCTCCAGACCAATGGAAAATATATAGAAATTAAAGGTTGTTTAAGTAATTTTCCCCAGTACTGTTTCTACATCGATCTTCCCCACCGAGCTGTCTGAATTGAGGATTTAGGCTACGGTAGATCCTAGTAGGGGGGTGCGGGGTCACAGTGAAGCGAACAGCCGCCTGGTCATTTTTCTCCAACATCCCTGTTGTGTTTGCAGACTTTGATGTTCTCACACTATCAGACGGAGGCATGCGCAAACATGTAAGAAACACAAAAGGGGCCACCCTGTAACATGTCAAAAGACTGGATCTCCTAATCCACTCTCATGTAAAATGTATGTTAACAATGTTCGCTGTAGAAGACGTTCATTCATTCATTTATTTAAACTGTTTTTCAACTAGCTGCTGCAAACCCAGGTCACTACATGCCTAAGTGTGTTAATGACAGATTCAACCCGTCCGTCTGGCTTGTCCTTTCTGCAGGCGGTTTCATATTAAATAGAATGCAACGTTCTAGCCTCTTCCCAGTGTTTAAGCGATGAAACAAAGGTGTGGCTTGCTCCTCAAACCGTTTGTGTTTAACTGTGTTTTCACTTGATTAGGAAACAAACAAACAAAAAAAAAAACGCTTCTAACACTCTGGTCCCTGCAGACTTTTAGCCCTGACAGCAATATCTGTCCTCACTCCCTAACATAGTCGTCGGTCCTCGGTGGGACTCAAGAATGTGAGACGTGTCCATCTATATTGCCTGGTTATACTTCCGTTGTTTTATGTATGACAAACATCTGATGTTCATATCAGGCCTGCTGCCTCCTTTCGCAAACCCAGGTCACTACATGCCTAACTGTGTTAATGACAGATTCAACCCGTCCCTCTGGCTTGTCCTTTATGGAGGCGGTTTCATATTAAATAGAATGCAACGTTCTAGGCTCTTCCCAGTGTTTAAGCGATGAAACGAAGGTGTGGCTTGCTCCTCAAACCGTTTGTGTTTAACTGTGTTTTCAGTTGATTAGGAAACAAACAAACAAAAAAAACGCTTCTAACACTCTGGTCCCTGCAGACTTTTAGCCCTGACAGCAATATCTGTCCTCATTCCCTAACATAGTCCTCGGTCCTCGGTGTGACTCAAGAATGTGAGACATGTCCATCTATATTGCCTGGTTTGTATGTATGACAAACATCTGATGTTCATATCAGGCCTGCTGCCTCCTTTCGCAAACAAACGTTGCTTCTGAAATGTTAGACTTCAGGTTTTTTAATTATTAAAATTGGGCAATCAAGTCAGCAGTGGGCGATCTTATGTTATAGACAATGAGTCAGGTATTAGGTGGGGTTGTGTGGTGTAAGTGCGGTCAACCAGTATCCTACCTGCAGGGAATTGGCAGAACTTTGAAGTAAATGTAAAGCTTTAATATTTATTAAATATGTTACGACCTGATAGTTGAGATAAGATAATTTATATTCATTGCATGCCTGCAAGTTAGGCACGTTAGGCTAGCTGCTATATAACTTCTCAGGGGGGTATTTTGAGAAATTTGGACCAGTAACAATTTGTAACCTTTGGGGGGGGAAAAAGTCACCGATTACTGCTAGCTTGACTCTTACATGAAGCTCTATTCGCATAACCCCGACCACTGCAGGCTGAAATGGTTCGATGATAAAATTGTTTTAATAAAATTACTTTCAGGAATTTTGAAGACATGTGGACTTTTATCACCACATTTTCACTTTTTTTGTTTTTTTGGACTTGATGGGTAAAGCCGATGGTATGTAAAGAAGTATTTTAGCATTGAGATAATTGATAAAAACTAAAAGCGGCTGGTTCACAGAACTCTCTTAACCAGCTTGGGTGTTTTTGGTTTCGGGTTTACAACAGTGGTTCCTGTTGCCTGAGCAAAGCTCATCCAGGAAAAGTCGATACACTTGATGGCTTGACCATTTTAATTTTCCAGAATGGCACCGGTTCCCTATTGTCTATGTGAATAACTGATCAGCCATTAGGGACAGAGTTTTGAGGCAATAGATCAATAAGTTGTGTGTTCAGTTCCAGCCTTCATCCTAGGTTAATGATAATGTGCACCTAGGCAAGGTATTCGTTGTGAGTCACTGGATGTAGATGTCATGAGAAAATGATGGGGCGTGTTTACCTGATGCTTGGTGTTGAGATAGATCAGGTTATGTTTAGATTTTTAAACTTATTTCTATATCAGCTGTTACAACAAATTCATTGTTTTGAACATTGTTTTTAGATAATCCATTAAGGTTTTTGTTTTTTTGCTTTGAAGGTTATGAATAAAAATGTCATAAAGCTGACCGCTTTAACCTCAGGTGTGGCCTCACGTGAGGCCAGCAGCACGAGGAGCCTCTAAAGACTTCATAAAAATGTCTTCTTAACGTCCTTTGGACTGTAGAAGTCTTGAATTTTTGCAAATGTGATTGGGCTGAAGTAAACCTGCAGCTCCAGACAAATTGACTTTACATGAGAATACCTCCTGGTTTCAGCAGATAACAATGCTTGGATGTTTAGGTCTGTCCTGCCACCTGCTGGAAAGACCATAAAGTTCCCTTTTCAAGCTTCTGTCTTTGCTTTGCGTCTCTGCAGGATCTGGTGGACTGGCGGAAACCTCTGGCCTGGCAGGTTGGCTACCTGGGAGAGAACTACGATGCATGGGTTCACCAGCCGGTCGACAGGCCCATCCGTCTGTTCGGAAACCCATTCATGGAAGCCGCGACCAAAACTTCCTGGTATAACATCTTGCTTATTATTGCTAAACAAATAATTCTATATTTGGATCCTAAACTATAGGTTTGCTATGAATATTTATCACTGTTTTTTATGTGGGTACACCTGCCAAAAAAAGCCCATAAAATATAAAAAGTATTACAGTATAGTGATAAAAGTAAGAATAAAGTTCAAAATTTTACATGAAGGATCAATAATCCCAACAATATTTATAATTTACTCAAACTATATTTTAAGTAAAACTTAAATATACAGTGATAAACATAAAAAAATTAAAGAAAATATTAATGTTTTAAAGATTCTGGATTCCCTAATATTCAGACCAAGACTAGATCTCACCGTAGAGCTCTGCTTGCTTAAAATATTAAGGCTAATCAGAATAATAAAACAATATTTTCTGAATAATGATTGTTGCCTAAAAGAATATTTTATAAACATTTATGTATGTATATATTTGCCAGACTACTGAAAATCTCTGTATGTTAAATTCTCTTGAGTCACCCTGAACAATCCCTGTCTGAAAGCCCAACACAGCGTCGAAATCTCTGGGGTATAAATACTACGACCTCAATATTATCACGTCCAAATACTATAATACACTGTAATTCTTTACGTTTTGTCAAGTTTTGTGCACCTATCTAGTGTTGGTCATCCTAGCAGCAGGGTGAGCCTTTATTTTTAGATTACATGTATAAAGTAATGTAGGCTTCATTCTTCAATTACATATGTATATAAAATACTATTTGTAGATATTGGTTTGTTCTAATTCATGTTGTTTAAAATTGAGTGTTCAGGTTGTATACAGAAGTAGTTGCTTCTAATAGATGTTACGTTTTTATGCCTCAGTTATTGTTCCATTATGGTATGTGAATGCACAGATGTGGTAGATGGTGTGATCAGAAATGCCCCGAGCATACAGGCCTAAAGGGACCCGTTTATTTAGGTTCATCCATTTTTTTCCCCTCTGAAGCAGGCAGGAAGTCAGGTATGGGGATAAAAATCCAGCCTTTAGGCAAGTCAGCATACGTTTTCCTATTGGTTACTGCAGTATAACTATTAACTGCTGAGTGCTGTATTATATGCATGACTATATGCTTATATCATTCATATAGTACTTGTATGCATGACTAAGATCAGATAAGATCTCGTATTCTCTCGACTGAATGTCCCATTAACCGAAAAAATGTTGATCAAATGGAAAAAAAACATAAATAATTGAACTAAAATTGTAAACAGGTTCTAAAAACTGCCAAAAATCTGTCCGGTCCAAGTATGACCCCGTCTTTAAAGTAGTCATTCTGGCTTGTTGCCACAGGTATTGGGTCCCAGTGGTCTGGCTTCCTATCATCTTCTACTTGTGTTGGCACTGCTACACCACCCTGGCTCTGGGCAACACAAGGCTGCAGCTCACCTTAAGTAGGAATCCCCAAAACATCATCAAGTACGCGTGGAACAGACCGCGTGTGAATCGGTCTTGATGGCTGCACGTTTATTTTTCTTTGTAGATTTCTCAGTCCCAATCCAAAAGCACATGTTCCCGGTGCTTTTTATTATTGGCTGGTTCTTGTGGACCTTCATCGAGTACTGCATCCATCGCTTCGTCTTCCACATGAAACCGCCGGCTCATAACTACTACCTCATCACACTGCACTTTCTTCTGCACGGGCAGCACCATAAGGTACCACGCTTTTACCCGTCGGACGTAAACTATGGTTTTTACTTAGCGTGGCTTTATTTGGTTTTGAAATCTACAGAAATCCTGTTTGATATTCATCAAAAATTCAAAGCTGTAAAATCTTCTTAGAATATTATAGGATGTTGAATTGGGAGTCACAATAGGAACTCCTAAAAGACCTAAGAATTAAAAACTAAAAGAATTAAATTATTTGAGGTTTGCATTTGCACTGGTATAAATATTTTTTAATCCTAACAGGGGATACAGGAGTCATAAGACATGTAGGATCTTAGCAGTTGGTTTTACAATTTTAATTCAATTTTGGAGCTTTTAAGTTATGACTACACAGAGTTTCTGTCTTTTCCCTGTAATTATTTTTTTTTGGGTCAATTAAGTTGTAAATGGTGTTAAAAGTGAGGCTAATTCTGTTTAAAATAGACCATTTATCTAAAAAAACACAACCTTTTGTTTAGCATCACCTAATAGATAAGTTGTTACAAACATGATGCCGCATAGTTCATGGTTTTTCTAAAATTATTTATTCAAATTAATAAATCATTAATGACATGCATATACTGTGTAAAACAAACTGGCAGCCTTTCGTAGTACCATCAGTAGCTCTGAGTTGTGGAACCCCTGCTCCAGATACTAAGCTGGGGTGGGATGTCAATTTTAAGTGTCCCAAATATGAAGCCTATTTAATATCATATATTTGTATCATATTTAATCAAAAATCTCAATGGAATTTATTGGATAGACCAACACAAACTAGCAAACAACTATAAGGTGGGAGGAGAATAGTTATACGGAAAAAGCAAAAAAAATTGGAAAAGTGCCAAGAAAACCCCCCCAAAAAATAGCATTTACATGGATTAAATTACATAGTATTTATTATTTATTGGTTAGTTGACCCCTGAAAGTAATTATTTGCTCTGGATTTCCTTTGGGACTATCGGAGCGAAGGCTTAAATACAAGTCTGTGTTGTTCCTCTGCAGTCTCCCTTTGACGGCTCTCGACTCGTCTTCCCTCCTGGGTTAGCCTCAATAATGGTGATACTGTTCTATGTATCGCTCTGCAAGACGCTCCCAGAGACGCTCGGCGTCTCTGTGTTCGTCGGCGGGCTCTGCGGCTACGTTGTGTACGACATGATCCACTACTACCTTCACTACGGCTCGCCAAAGAGAGGCTCGTATCTGTACAGCCTCAAGGCCTACCATGTCAAGCATCACTTTGAGCACCAGAGATCAGGTGGGCAGCTGTTTCCCCAAATTCAACATTACAAATCTTTTTGGGCTTTTGGATTGCAATAACCGTTTTACACTTATTATAATCCACTAACCTAATTTATAATTACTAGGGCTGGTCAGCTCATGTTTAGAGTAATGTAAGAGGATGCGAGGATGGAACCTGGATTCAATCCTGAGGGTTTGACAATAACCTGCATTGTATGAAACATTGATTTATTGAAACATTCATTGTATGAATTCCTCTTCATTTTTCCCTACTTGTAAGATTAAATGCTTAAAATCAGTCAAGTTGATTTTATCGTACAAGTTCTGCAAATACACGTCACTTAAAAAAGTGGTCTGGAAAAATACATGCGAGCAGTAGGGTTGTTCATTATCGTATCGGATACATTTCTTGCCATGAGAAAAAATATTGAATGATCTTTACAATTATAAATTATGTTTGGAAACTGATACTTGGTATTTTAACTTTTTCTCACTGCTTGTTCCATTAGTGCAGATTAATAAAAGTATTGATTGTAGTTTAGTGATAGAAATCCCATATTATGTAACCGGTATCCTAAAGGAGCATATTTGAAAAAGGTATGTTTCTCAAGAGCAGTGTTTTTATCACAATGGAACCACAAGGTATAGTGACTAATTTTTATTTTTTTTAAATCCTAGCAATCAAGTCTCTTATGGCTGGGATTTAATGTGAAGCTAAAAAAGTTTTCTAGGGGTTTGTGAGTTAAAAAAAGAGAGCCTGGCTGGTCTGAAGGGAAGGGTTTAATCCAACAAGGTCCAACAGGCTTGGGGAAGTTAAGTCTATTTACAAAAGAAAGTTGCTTTTTGCTTTTGATTGCTTCACTTCTCATTCAACGCTTCAGTGATCTTTTAAACTAACATATCTCAGCCTGTATAAACCATTTTCCCTCATTTTTACTGACGTCTTCGCTTGCGATGTTTCTCCCTGCAGGTTTTGGAATCACCACCACGTTCTGGGATCATCCCTTCAACACAGTAATCCCTGACGAGAAATTCTAACGTAATCTCTGGGGGTCCCGCAAAGAGCCACTGGATTTACCAGCCTCCCGAATTAGTAGTGACCGCCCACCTTTTGTTAACCCCCGGCCTCCCTAATGCTGCGACTAACGATGCATCCATGTTCACAGTAACTCATATTCTCTTCAGTGTGTGAGATCTGCGCTGATCTTTGTTCTCACTGTGATTGTTTTGGGACTTTTTGTGCCGTAATTAATCAACTTTAACCAGATTACCAGTCTGCAGTGAAGGGGCACAGCTGTAATATTCATCCAGGATGCTGTGGGAATAATTTTTTATTTATTTTTATAAACACCCAAACCGAAATTGAAACGCATACTAAAAACACAGAGGGAAAAGGAAGTGACGGATGGTGTGAGGATGTGGTAATGGGTGTTGTTGGAGAAAGTGTTTAAGCATCGATGATTCATCTTACCAGATAACTCAGGAAAATTCAGTATCCTCCCAGTCTGAGTTATTTATTTATTTTTTTTAAATCTCTTTCTGCAGCGACACCAACTCACATAAGCGCCTGTGAACAGAAATGTTTCACATCCTGATCAATCGCAGTCAGGCCTTAATTTGTTAAACATCTGCCAGAGGTTGAGGTTTTACTGGAGCGATGCGAGCTCCTGTTCCAAATGAGAGAAATGTGCACATATGTCCGTTGTAATACACCCCCCACCTTTAATTTCACAGCAATGTACGAAAAGAGTATATATTTTTACGATGTTTGTACAAAAAAAAGAATTATACACTTTCATTTTATGGGTTTGATGTCCGTGCATCGATTGACGGATTCTGTGGGACTGGATTTACAGTACAGAGTGTTTTTAGGTGTCTGAGGGATGGAGCTGAAGGAATGAAGCCAGGACTGCAGTCCTCCTGCTGTGGGGATCCTGGGGGTCAAAGGTTACAGGGAATTTTACACTGAGACACAGACTATTCTGAATTCATGTTTTTGGGGTTTTGCCCATGTTTCAGCAAGGTGGCTAGTAGTTGACCTTCAGATGTAAACCTTAGCAGGAACAACTGCCTACTGATGAACACCCATGAAACGGTTTTCCTTTTTGAGATTATAGCGGGAGCTGCATTGTTCCACGTACAAACTGCTACCATTTCTGAAACATTTATTTATACTGAAAATAAATTTATGCATTTGTCAAAAATGCTTTTTGTCCACAATGATTAATTCAGATTAAAATGTGGCCTTCAGTAAGAGGAAATGGGTTTCTGTCCATGTTTTTCCTTCAGTCTCTCCTTTGAGCTGGTGAATTTGCTTGGTCACGCTTTAGTTTAAAGCTCCTTGTTCATTTGACCCCCTCGGATCCCTGCAGAGGGTGATGGTTTAAGGATCGGACTCGACAGCAGGACGTCCCGACAGCGGCTGGCCGATCAGCAGCAGACTCCCTCAGTGCACCCGAGAAAGGAGAACGGATTACTTAAAAGCAGAACAAACGTAACTCCAACCATTTACAAGCATGACACATGCAGAAGTCTCCTACAGAACTTCATCGTATGCAAAGTTTCAGT
>JAVLVB010000212.1:1107831-1121779 GCA_032876305.1 Orestias chungarensis | reverse complement strand
TAATCTCCCACATTTACATAATTTGCTTAGGTGAAGCTGTAAAGAGTACAAATAACCTCACCAACAGACACTTATGTAAAAACAACAAAAAAAGGTAAAGTTCTCTGTCAGCCTTTGGGTGAGAAGACAGGACACACCAGATACACTGCTCAAAAAAATAAAGGGAACGCCTAAACAACACGTCTTTGAAATCAAACTGTCCACTTACGAAGCAAGACTGATTGACAATCAATTTCACATGCTTTTGTGCAAATGGAAGAGACATCAGGTGGAAATCTTTGGTGATTAGCAAGACACACTCATTAAATAAGTGGTTCTGCAGGCGGGGCTCATAGACCACTTCTCAGTACCTATGCTTTCTGGCTGATGTTTTGGGCTCTTTTGAATGTTGGTGGTGTTTTCACACTCGTGGTGGCATGAGACAGACTACAACCTACACATGTGGCTTAGCTAGTGCAGCTCATCCAGGATGGCACAGCAACGCGAGCTGCGGCAAGAAGGTTTGCTCTGTCTGTCAACGTAGCTTCCAAAGCCTGGAGCTACCAGGAGACAGGACAGTACACCAGGATTTGCGGAGGAGGCCGTACGAGGGCAACAACCCAGCAGCAGGAAGGCTACCCCTGTCTTTGTGCAAGGAGGGAGGAATAGGAGGACCCCTGCAACATGACCACCAGCAGGTCACAAATGTGCATGTGTCTGCATCAAAGTTGGATCATCATGAAGTGTTTTTTATTTTGTGTGTGACTCCAAATCCCGGCCTCTATTGGTAAATAAATTTGATTTCCATTTATTTTATTTTTCCTGTCTGCACATTCAACTTTGTACAGAACAAATAATTCAATGAGAACATTTCATTCAAATCCAGGATGTTTGAGTGTATGTTTATTTTTTTTTGAGCAGTTTAATTACCTTGAAGAAAAGAGTGCAGTTGTTGCCGTTTTGCATACATGAAGATTCACATGCAGGAAACTGCTGCTGAGAGAAATTCAACCGAGCAAAAACAAGAGGTTAGAACAGTTTCCTGGAGATTCAGCTACAGTGAATATCTTAAGGACATCTGAATTTCCAGCTTCCTCCAAATAATCAGAGAACAATTCAATGAATCAAAAATGGGATCAAAGTTACACAAAGCAAAAGATGATATGAAAATATTTGATGCGTGGAGAGAAAAATCTGAATCTGTGGTAATTTCTCTAAAAGGCAGATGGAGAAGCACAAGGACTGATCAACTCAAAGCACCGATGAGTCAGGATCTGGTCCAGAAGTTCAGTGCATTGGCAAATTAGAAGGATGAATGCTGGAAATATTTACAGAAATGTTATTTTTTTGAACATAAGACCACGCCTGACATTTGCATGTAGCTGGAAAGATGTCCAGGCACAGACTCTTCCCAATCTGAGCTGCCTGCAGACAATACCAGGAATCCAGCGAGAACTTCTGTACTGTACTTTAACAGATTAACGGCAAGTGAAAGAAAGTCAACTGAGATTATTTCATTTCAACATCTAATATCTAAACTGTCCAACTGGAGTGCTTAGCTTTCGAACAGGCAGATTGGATCGAATCATCTCTAATATATAGGGTGGATTTTACAAAAATGTAGACATTTTTACTAATCTCCATTTTACTGATTTTTTAAACAGGTTCATAGACAATTAAGACAAGACTGTAAATTTGTCTGCAGGAAGTGATCAATTTCTTTAGTGTCAAATAGTAACAGAAATTCAAGTAATTTTTTGAGCTATGTTGCCGACGTACATTTCACATTTACCTATTTATTAAACTTTTATTAAACTATTATTTTCTTCCTCCTTTGAAATCACCCTTCATTAATATCATGATTATCATTAGTGGAAATACTGATAGGAGTCTTGTAAAACATGGATTTTTCATTGCTGTAGTCGGTCATATGGGCCACTAACAGCGGTTCACTTCCCTGGTTGTGATGTTTGAGGCCAAAGTCTCAGGATTCCTTTGGTCACGGCTAGGTGGCAGCTTAGGACACCTTAAATTAGCTGTTCAATATAAATATGTACATCGATATGGGCATAAAATATAAGGAACATATATATACAGCCTGTGCAAAGAAAATCTTTGCTAATACCTATACGCAACTCGGTAGAAGCAGAAAGTAGAAAGTAAAGCTATTTAGCAGCAAATATGTAAGAAATACTCACCAACAGCAGATAGACACTGATCATAGGAAGCACACTGAAATGTCGGGGAAGAAATTAGGCCTCAGCCAGACATAATTCTATCTACCACTCCCATAGCTTTAAGATTGTTGTTTTTTAAAACTCTACTCAAGTTTTACCAAGTGACTGCAGTGCATAATATCCACCAGGGTGTTGATCACTTAAGAGTTATTCTGTCTTGATTAGTGGTCCTAATCTGTCATATTTCATAACGTACATAAACAGACCAGAACCCCAATCAATGGAAATGAGATATCTTCAGAAAACAACTTCACATTAACATGAAATATAGACGACTGCCAAGAAAGAAGCTGATCTTTAATGCCCATACTGCAGGAATACAATAAGAGCAAGTAAACTGGACCAGAACCGAGAAAGAGCCTAAACAGAAATTGATGGAGGATTTCTGCCACTGATGCCGTATAATAAACTTTCTGTTCGACCTAAAGTCACGTTAAAAAGTAACTGGACTTTGTGATTTAACAAACAAGATAATAGGGATGGCTATTATTTTTACACTGCAGCTAGGTTGGCTTAGATATTTTTTTCTCTCCTAATGAATGAAATAATCCTTCCTCAGATCAATATAATCTTCTAATATAATCTAAACAATTTAAGAGTGAAGTAAAAAAGCAAAAGCAGAGGGAATGGGGCTCTTCTTTTTTGACCGTGTGTGTTATTTGTTGTATTTACATTGGCAGTAAATAAATCTAGCTTGGTTTTACATTTCACCCAATTTGTCGCCGTCCCTGGGTATCTGTAGGATGTGTTTGACTGTTTGACAGGGGCAGTAGGACCCTGGGCTGCTACTGCAACACTGAAACAGGCAGCTGGCAGGAGGGAGGGGCCTGAAAACAAAACCAAACAACCCTCCACGCCCTGCAGAGGCAGAGAAGTTCCTCTGCATTCCTGTCCGGTAAAACCCTAGAGAGAGAAAGCAGGGAGGAACCACTCTCTGAGGCTGGGTAAGTATCTGCAGACAGACTTCCCTCTGGTTTCCCCTCAGACGCTGCGTCCCTCATGACACTTTCCATCTGTGTGCACTCAAAACAGGAGTTTGGGGAGGGCCTGACGAAGGACTGGAGGCCAGAACCACCCCACCGTCACCACCATCATTATCAGCAGCAGCAGCAGCAGCAGCAGTGCTCTGCCAGGTGTAGTACTTCCTCTCTCTCTCTAAATGCCTCTCTCAGCGTCGACACAAGTTCAGAAACATCTTTAGCGAGTAGTAAAAGTAGTAAAGCCACTTTCCTTTTCCTCTGCGCGTCTTTAAATTCCAGCTCATTCACAACACAACTTTTAAATATTACAGCTGCTTGAAGAACGAAATGCAGATGCCTATCTTCCACCTGAAACAATACTTTTAGATACCACCATAGCTGCGAATGAAAAGCTGGTTCGGGCTTCTCAAGTTGTTAAAATGAAAACTAGGACTGTAATTATGGTTGTAGACTGCTAATAAACCAGTTATTACAACTTCAGATATTTGTGTTGAAGTAAAAGTATTTTATGAATAAGCCATGAAATGTAACCTTTGTTCTTTACTTGTTTTCATCTATTAAGTCAAAATAAAACGTCTGTAACATCAGCTACTGTATATTAGGATTTGTATTGATTCTACCCAAATAAATAATTCAGATTTCTTAACCTTAACATAAACAGAACTGATAGATTTCACTTCCTTCTCTCCATTCCACCACTTTTAAACAGATCTGACGATTATCGAATGACTTGTGCAAACACGACGCCCCTTACAATGTTATTATTACATGTTTTTTTTTTAATAGTTTGGGGACAAACTGCTTTCTCACATGGCAGCCGAGGAAAAGTCAGATTGGTTCTAAAGCATCTATGAACATACATTCATAGGGAATTGTTTTGATGACTTTGTAAGAGCAGCCAAATATAAGGACATTAAAAAAAAGGCTGGGATTGATCTGAAATGTTATAGCAAGTACTCTAAATGGAGTTCTTTGAATTTCCTTCGATCATTTCATTCATTTAGAGGCTACAGTAGGAAAAATTACCATTCAGTTCTAATATATGTGATTTAAATGTTGATAGAAATGCCGGCACACATAAAAAGTTCTTTATTAAACAAGTCTGAGTCTCCTCCCCAAACTGATGCACTAGAAGACCAAACGGAACTGCTGTCGTATCTGCACAGATTTCCTTTTGAAGAATAATAACATGTTCCTTTTTGTTTGTTCACAGCGTCACCATGAGTGGGGCAGCTGATGATGAAGGCGTACCTGGTGGGCGAGGCAAAATCGCCGAGCTGAAACCGGGAGCTGCGGGCGAAAAGGCACCGAGCAAACTGAGCGGCCCCTCCTCCACGCCAGGCTGGACCAAAGCCAGCTGTCCCTGCTGCGTCTCGGAACGCGTCGAGCCGCTGGTTTTGGTCAAGCTCGGAAAGAAGGTCGTCCCCGAGACGAAGCGCTGGCTGATGAAACTGATCGGAGCACCTCAGAAGGACGGCGGTAAGGTCTGGGCTCCCTGGATCAAAGAAAGCATCGATCGGATTAAATCTTTATGAGCATCTCAGTTGAAGCAAGTCAATCTAACCAAGACGTCGTTCCAGGAACGGGCTGGGTTTACATTTGCAACCAGCAGTAAGACGAACTTCACTGTTTGACTCCAGGTGCCGGTTTATTTGCTCATCCGGGCGAGGAAGCAACTGGAGACATCATCGTGCTGTCCGCGCCGCGCTGTACGTTGCTCCGAGCCACAGAGGAGTTGGGACTGTGCAAGACTTACCGCAACGGTGAAATGGAGGTCTTCGCCTACAACGATCGAGACAACTTCAGAAACTCAGGTAGAGAGCGGGACAACCTGCAGATGATTAACATCGTGGACATTTATCATGCAGGAACAGGAAGAGCTCAGCTGATGAACAAACAAGACATAAATAAGCTGCGCTAAAGTTTACAGAGCCCCTCTGTTGACATGGGTTAAATTTGGATAAAAACAAGCGAGCCCCATCTGTGCCATCTAGTAAAACAATTTAAGACTCATTTTTATCAAGTGGGTCACATGACCTGGCAGCTATTGAACAAATATGCCAAATATTTACATAAAAAATTTATAATTTGTTTTATAAAATGGGTTAAACTTACATTAAAACAAGTGTGCCTCATTTGTGCCTTCTATTAGAACAATATAAAACTGTTTAGGGTGAGTAGGTCACATGACCTGGCAACTATTGACAAAAAAAAGGCTATTTTGATTTTTACATAAAAAATTATATATATATAAAAAAAAAAGATTGGGTTAAATTTGAATAAAAAGAAAGACAGATTTTTATTAGGTGGGTCACATAACCAGGGACCTATTGAAGAAATAGAAAAAGAAGAGCCGAAGCTGCAATCAGTCCGCCTGGATCAGCCCACACAGGAGGGAGACACCGCTAACTCTACGGAGCTCTACTAACTTTACCGCTGTATTAAACAAGTCGTGGCCACGGAGTAGGATCTCGTTCCCATGCTTTATTGATCCGCGGCCACATAATATTTTTTTTCACCCATGTCACAAGAGGGGCTCCATAGAAACTAGATATATCCATGCTTTCACAACACATTCTGCTCCTTCCAGAAGTATTAAACTGGGCAAATATTCACGTCATAAAATAATTTGACTAAAAATTAATGAAATCCAGGTGTTTATGTTGTACCCGAGCAAAACGGCACACAAACGTAGACCTTAATCGACACAACTGGAGGATTAAAACTTAGACTAAAAGTCATGTTTAAAGGTGAAGTAAATAAAAATAGGACAAAAAATAAATGTATCATATTTTTACAACACTTGTTAAAAGACGTGTTTGTCTATAAATCGACATTATTATAATTGCATTTTATAAAAAACAACAACAACAAAGAAAAAACATTTAAAATGTCAGAATAATGTCCTGCCAATAGACTGGTACTTAACAGCGGTCCAGTTTGCTTTCAAGCTAAGTTAACATGTTTTACTGTTTAACGAGCGTTTAATCAGGAAAAGTTCATTGGTACTCATCTTGTTTCCGTACAAACCTGTTTTTATTTCTTCCATTTTATTATTTTTCGTATGTGTAATTAACCAAGCAAAACGTGTGAGAACAAAGATCTCATTTAAAACAGTTTCCCTAAAAAAGAAAAAAATTCTTAGCAGACAAATTCTTGGAAACCAGTCCTGAGGATTATTACTCGTCTAACCAGGAAGCAGCAGCCATAACGCCCTTGCCAAGTAATTATTTCTACATGTGTAGAACAACAACAGACAGCAACCTAATCCACATGTGGGAATGGCAGCAGCAGCTGGAGCTAGACTTTGTATATTTATTTTATCTTGATCTAAACTCACCTCAGGTAATAAACGTGGCAGTAAACTTTCAAAGCTCTGACTCAAACAACTTGATGACGTCTGGAAAAGATGAATACATTCACTGAATGCTTTGCATGTTACAACCAGTTGAGTTGGTCAGACAGATTATGTTTTCATACAGTATACACTAAAGGCTATCATTGTATTTTTCTATATTAATATTACTATCCAAGTATAGGAAAATGGTTTTAAAAACAAGCTTTGTTAAAAATTCTCCAGACCTTTTCAAACTCAAATTTCCATGGTTTCCAGTTTTTCACGTTGATTTTAAAACATTTAAAAACAAAAACAAAACAACACTAGGAAAGAACAACAAGGGAGGGACAAATAAGACATTAAGGATACAAGGAGGAAGGGGTGTAAGAAGAACACAGAATGAAGGGAAAGCAAAAGACCAGAAACAAAAGAAGTACAGGAGGAGAGAAAGTATATCTGAAATATATCTCTGTATATTTCCCTCATCTATTTAATGCACTCTTCAACTGTGAGCCCTGATTTGTGTAACAGACAACATGGAGGTGTTTCTAACGCTTGCGGAGCGACAGTTTATCATAAAGTACGAGCTGGACGGCCTGCGGGCCCAGAAGGACCTGAGGATACCCGGCCTGCTGGACGGCTCCACGCTGCAGAGGAGAGAGAACATCTGTGAGTGGCCTCATTGTGTTTCGTGTCAATGCAGAGAAAAAAAAGACGCTCACGTGTAACTGAATCACTTCCTGTTTCCTCCAACACAAAAGACAATCTACCAGTTCTGTTTGCTTGGAATAAAATGCTCTGGGATGAATATTGATAGATTTTTTTTATTCCTCCTTCTACAGCATATCGGTGCCTTTAAAACATTATAACCCTGCTACATTTGTCAAACTTATCCATAACCATTCACCATCCATTGGCCCTGCTTACTTTAGTAAGTATCCAAACTGAGTCTTGCCTTTTGTTTCAGATATTTTTTAATCCCGTCCGTCTCAGTCAAACCCTCTTCTGCTATGATACTGTCGGAAATTCATCAATCAATTATAGCGGATCTTGCAGCAATCTAACACAATCCACCCTAAATGCATCTTCTCCCTGGATTGGTGCAGCTTCACCGTTCCACCCACCTCCCTCGTATTTAGGTACATGAATTCTGTCTTGCTTCTTCTAGAAATTTGTTTCTTCTTTCCAAAACAAGTCTACACTTCTCCAGACCCCTTTACTTTCTCTCAGTAGACATGAGAGTATTACCTAAAAATCTACTAGGACCCTACGGGGCCCTACATCACTCCTACCGTACACCTCACCACTGTCTCACTGTCCTCATAGAGGCCTTTCCTGGCCTTCCTATAAGAGATCACAGTTCCTTTCTTGGCTCCTAATCTGCTTTCTGACCAAAACACAATACAACTGCTTCCTGATCCGCTCTATTCTTTCTTCTATACACTTTCAAATCAAACGTTAGGTGTCTAATCTTTGGACATAAAACCCTACTTCAGCCGGGAGCTTAGATATGGTTCCGGTGCAAATGATTGCACCTGGATTACCAGAGGTTTAAAAAAACTGAATCTGAAGAACTGTGACGATTGAAAAAGCACAAATCAAACCAAATATGTTAAACTATTAGCTACAGTTCCATGAGGAAGCGCTTGTGAGTAATCAAGAAGACCAATTGACAGGTACAGATCAAGTAAATGACATGATACATTTAAACACAGTTTGCAGTGACGGATCCTGACAAATATGATGATGGGTAAGATTCCCAGACGGCAACATCAGGCATGAACTGTACAGTATCTTTGAATAACTACATCAAGCTTATAGCGATGTTCTCAAGTACACTTAAACTCTTCCACCATGGCCATCGTGTAATTAACTAGTTTGCCCTCTAAGAGTAAAAAATTAAAATAAAACAAAACTGCTTTACAATTAAAGATACATTTTATTTCTCATATTGAAAATGTAATTAAGCAAATCCTTCCAGGAGATATACAGTATAAAATTGGTTGCCAATATAAAATTTATACAACTATTTACAATTCAACATTTGGAGAAAACAACATAAAACAACCACTTTTTTTTGTTACAACGGTTTGATGGTTAAATTTGGTTTGCAGTTTTCTGAATTCTTTAAAGCCAATTTATCCACATTGTTTCAACGACTAAACAGTAAACCCCTCAATGACTGGATGGAGTTCAAGTTGCTAACCATGTTGTCAATGTCAGTGTGGCAGTCCCGCGACAGGTGTGCGTGCTGTGCGTCTCTGAGCACGCATCAGTGCGTATTATGTAATCACGTTGGGGCGACCCCTCCGTGAGCCCATTTAAAGGCATTTTAGGGTCCAAAATTTGAAATAAATAAATAAATAAAAAATCTCACAATGTGAATGTCTATGAGAGCGCCTTGGGGCGATTTTGAATCTGACCAAGATTTCCCCAAGGGGGCTTGGCTTATGCTTTGAAAGTGACATTAATGATGCTGATTGGACAGTGATATCCAGACTTGGACCGGCAAAATAAACTCTTTACCCTTTTTTCGTGTGACTCAAGGAGGGCCAGCTGCCCCTGTCAGTTTGTTTGATGCATTGATTTTACAAATTTGACCTAAACCTGGTTGTGGTTTACTACTTTGTAACGTTATATTCTGCATTCCTCTGATATGATGAGACTATGTGACTCTGCAGGGCAGAAGCTAGGGGCAGCTGGTGTGATCGCAGACACGTTTCCTCTCCACAGCCCGGGCAAACTAAAAGACCTCAGTGAATCCTGGTACTGTGGGAACCAGCTGGCCCAGCCACTGGGTACGTCAATATACACGTAAAACAATCTGTTGCCAGTTATAGTAGCACAGTTTAAGCATAAACTGTTCCACTAATACCACACACATCTTTCTGTTCCAGACAAAGTGAACGAGTACTTTGGTAGCTCTGTGGCCTTCTACTTCAGCTTTCTCGATTTCTACACCTGGTCTCTCCTTCCACCGGCAATACTGGGACTTTTCATTGCATATTTCTCAAGTAGGTGGACGGGTTGTATTAATGACTTTGTGTTTGAATTAAAGGTTTAAAATTCAATATTACTTGTGTCGAAGAAATTAGATTGTGAATAAATTGGCTACGTTAGCATTCAATAATGTCATTGACTGTGAAAGTCAGTGTCACTTTAAAGTGAGAAACATTTGCTTTCTAAGCTACTGATCAAAAAGTCAAACCATATTTAATGTGTTTTTCTTGCAGTGAAAAGGCATTAAAAATAGAAAATTGCAACCAAAAAAAAAGTAGACGAGATGAATAGATGACAAAGCCAACAACAATCATTGATTAAGACAATTAAAGAAAATCTGTTTCCTTCTGGCAAAAGTAAAAGATCTAGATTCAGGATTGTTATGATCGTTCTGTTTTGAATTTAGCCCTGCGGCGTCAAACACAGGATGACCAAAACCGTCTTCCTGCCCGTTACAGGGGATGTCCAGAGGGAGATGCTACATTCAGTCTCTGGTGCTCAGGCTAATGGACCGCAAGATGACCCAGAACCTCTCATCAGCGGTCACATGCTGCTGGCGGTGTTCAGCATACTGTGGTCCACGGTCGTCATGGAGCTGTGGAAACGCCGCAGCGCGTCACTGTCGTACCGCTGGGGCACCCTTAACCTGGCCGAGCGCTTTGCGGAGCCCCGACCCGGCTTCATCGGTGAACTCGGCGTCAACCCTGTGACGGGTCGGATGGAGCTGCTGTTCTCCCCGTGGAAGAGGGACCTGCGAATGGCGCTGGTGTCTGTCCCCGTGGTGGGGTTGTTTTTAGGTAGGGTTTCCCAAACAACACCCTGCCAAAGTGTCTAAGGTGTGTTATATCTGCTTTGCCTCGCCCTGCAGGACTGGTGGTGCTGGGAATGACGTGTTTCTACTGGACAGAGGCCCAGGTGCAGCAACTGCACAAGGACTGGGACTCCATGTTGTCCCAGGCTTTTCTGTTCGTGCCCTCTGTGCTCCATATCGTCTACACTAACATGCTTGCCACAGTTTACAGAAAGGTGGCGCAGTCTCTGACTGAATACGGTGAGAGAGAACATATCACAGAGAAGGAATATTTATCTTTATAAGCAGAACGTATCTGGCTGAACAATTGTCAATTTTTTCCATCAGAGAACCACAGAGAGGAGTCTGCCTATGACAACCATCTCACAGGAAAAATCTTAGTGGTTAGTTTTATTCCTTCCTTGGATATTCGGCCCTCATTAGCTCCAACCAGTCAACTCTGACCATTTGCCTTTCAGTTCACCTTCTTCAATAACTTTGCGGTGCTCTTCCACATTGCCTTCTTCAAGCAGGACGTGCCGTTGCTTCGAAAGGTAACAGATCTTCAGCAAATCTTAACTCATGCACCAAAGATGCCGTGTCTAATTAAAATGTTTTATTGTGATTCCAGAAAAGCACATTATAGTTTTGGTTTAATCATTGGGGGCCAAATAGGTTTATCCATTATGTTTTAATGTTTTCGAAGTTTTATTTATTTTCTTTACGAGGGAAAAGAGGTTTATTCATTCAACAATCGTTTGGCTAACGCCAAGTAAAAGAGAAAATCCTTGTTCTGCATGTCTGATTGTTGCTGTTGCAGGGCATTTATTTTCCATCTGTAAATAATGGAGTTCTCAGATTTTTTTTCTTTGTTATTTAAGAAAAAAAAAAGAAATTAAAAACCAGCTTAATAATTAGTGAGTAATTACTGGATAAACATGTTTTGACACAAGTCTCCGTCTGTTTGAAGCGCTTAGCTTCTTTGCTGATCATCACTCAGCTGGTGAACCAGGTGACAGAGGTGATCATACCTTTCCTGGTGGATCGATTCATCAGCGCCCCCCACAGGAAGGAGAGAGAAGATGACCCAGAAGAGGAAAAATTTCGGAAACAACGCACCCTGCCCGCTTTTCCAGTGAGCATTCCCAGTCGCATTAAACATGTCTGGACCGCGCTTGGATTAAAAATCTAAATTTAACCTGTCAGTCTGCTTCATCCACAGGGGTTGTTTGCAGAATACATCGAGCTGCTGGTGCAGTTTGGGTATTTGAGTCTTTTTTCCTGCGTGTTTCCTTTAACTGCCGTTCTGCTACTCCTCAACAACCTGACAGAAATCAGATCGGACGCTTATAAGATTTGCAAACTGTTTCGCAAACCTTTTTCCCCTCTTGTCGCCGGTATGGGCGTGTGGCAGGTCAGATACAACAAAAACAAAAATCTAGGAAAAAAACTAACAAAAACAACATAAAAAACCAGTCATTTGTGTATCTCTGCTTGTGTCTTCGTTTTTAGGTCGCCTTCGAAGTTTTGAGCTTCGTATCCGTGGTGTCCAACTGCTGGCTGCTGTTTCTGTTGCAGCGCCTCCAGGAGCCGAGTCAGGAGGCTGGGATGAACAGCAGCAACCTACTGATGGTGGCCGTTATGGTGGAGGTGAGAGCCAAGGTGGAATCACGAATAATCTTCTTCTCCGAGTTACTTTGGCATCATTTCCTCTCTGGGGGTATTTGCAGCACATCCTGATACTAGTCAAGGTGATTATGGCCGCCCTGATACCAGATGAGCCTGACTGGATCCGGAAAAAGAGGGAGCATATCGAGTACACATCTATGCAAGCCCTCAGACTCCAGGTTACATAAGTTTAACTAAATTTCTTACACATTCGGCTTTATTCATCCCAATCCTGAATGATTCTTCTTACGTTTTCCAGAAGCTCAGCGTTCAAGACTCCTAACAGTTTCAAGATGTTGACGCCCTGAATGGTAAAACGGAGGAGGACGACAGAGGTCAACAGTAGCCCATATTGCCCCAAAGCTGTCAATATGCTCCAAGTGTTTTTTGCTCTTTTGCCACTGAAACGCCATTTTATGGATACTGCAAGTGCAATTAACACAGCAACTTTAACAGTCTTTTACTCCAAAAATAGGCAGCAAACAGGTTGCGCTGACTACATTTACGGCATATTAGTGTTGTGAGAAAGACTCTGTGCTAAGGGTAAATATAGCATAGTTAAATTGTAAAAACGTGAGTATTTAAAAAACAGGCAGAATACTTCTTTCGTTGCTGCCACCTGCTGAAAGTATGCCCTTTGTTTTAAAGATTCATAGGAAGACATAAGTCGACGTAAAAATGTAAGTTTAAAGTTCATATTATCAATATAAGATACACATCACACTTATCCAAGTATTTAATATATTTAAAAAAAAATATGAATTTACCAGCAATTCCTCTTTTTATGTTTCATCAACTCTCTTAATGCATCTGAGGCAATAAATGCAGCTGAATGTTCCCTTCTCACATTTAATTTCATAAAATGGAAAAAAAGCCCAATAAAAAGACTACATAAAGGTATAAAGTACTAAAATACAAGTAAAACATGTCAGTACTGTACATACTGCATCTTACCCACCAGTCACTTCAGTTTTATGCCCAAAAGCACCTTTTAGATCCTGATTCTTATCTGACCAAGAGCCAAACCAGATAATAATGCTTAAAGTTGCCTTATTATGTTCAGATTTTACATCCAAGGCGTCTGACTTCCCAACAATCTGTTTAGGATGCTTAATAGCTCTCCAGACTTTTAGGTCTGTTTCTTTTGAATTTTGCTGTTTTTCTTTTGAACTACACATCAATAAATACATTTAAAAAAATCTATGTGGTAAATGAAGGCATTTTAAACGCAGTTATCTGCTTCATTAGGAAGAAATTTATAATTGTTCATTTAAAGTCACAATTATTCTTTTTAAAAATAAGACTTTAAAATGCTGCACCTTTGAATATTTATTTGATCTGTCAACCATAAAAGTCAGCCAGCAGGTTAAATAAGTTAGATGATTTGTCTACAAGTAAAGTACTTTTTTGATGAACTACAGGCAGCTTCAATTATTTCATTAATGTCTCTGTGCCACAGGCAACAAACCCCCCATCCCCAGTATATCTGGGTGATCCTAATGAATGAATTAATTTAATGCTGAATTCATGTTTTGATTAATTGAGTTGAATTTGCGTTTTGTCAAGTTGCATTTAAACAAGCAAATACAAACCATATATCAAATAAAATGGTTTGTATAGATATATACAGATTTCTACAAAGAATCTCAAAGTGAAGCTTTTAAACAGTGATTTTTTAAAAAGAAAGTCAACATGGTATAGAATCATTTTATTGTGTAATTATTCACACATTTGTGTTTAGGCCATCAATTATTTTTATATTAAGTTAGGTTATGTAGCTAGTTAGCTTTTCAGTAGTTTAGGCCAAAAATCAACTGGTGCATTGCTAAAGCTTTGCTTAAATTAAATATCACTCGAGCTCTTACAGTGTTTTCCTGAATCCAAAACTTTGTCATTTACATTTTTTTAAGATTTAAAAGCCCTCTAAAGGCCATAAACCAGGGTTAAAATTAGTATT
>JAVLVB010000212.1:1084162-1107731 GCA_032876305.1 Orestias chungarensis | reverse complement strand
ATAGATAGATAGATAGATAGATAGATAGATATAATTTACAAACTCAATTGAGTGATAATTCATTCCTAAAAAAATATTTTCCATTCTTTGTTTCAGATAGCATTTAGGAAAGCATCTGTAAATTATCAACGTTAATGCTTTGGAAAGACACCATTTTATTTTTTCAATTTTAAAGCCAATAGTGAACATTTACATGTTCCTGTCAATTTGAGTTTTATCGCTGGGTTCAATGTATTTAGGTGTCATTGGTTTGAAAAGCCACCAGTTGTCGCCACATTGCTATTTATGCTGATGCAGTTTGTAACATGTTATCCTGGTGGCTGCTGTGCTGGTGAGACTGGTACAACTAGCTCCAGCTGCACTTGTGCTGATCCAACACAAAATCTGCACCTGTGTGTGTGTGTGTGTGTGCGCGCGCATTGAACGTGTTTTTACATTGAGTGTGTGACTTAAGATTAAACATTGCCTGTTTTAGGTCAGTTAAGATGCTAGAAAATATTTTCATTTTCTAATCTCTAAAATATAATTTAGTTACAATACTTTATGAGGGTCAAATGTTGTAGTATCCTTTCTTTAGCCTCTTATAGTTTAAGGGAATTATGGCCCATTTTTCCTGAAAAAAACCCTGTTTTACCGAGTAAGGCTTGCATGCCGCCTCTCTTGCACATGCCTTTTTAGATCTCTGCCCACAAAGTGACTATAGGATCGTGATCAGGGTTTTGTGACGGTCACGCATAAACATGGTCTTTGTTGTCCTAAATCCTCGGTTTTACTAATTTGCCTGTACTGTGCTAGAGTATATGGTCATTATCTATTTGGAAGAACCATCTGTGTTACTTCCTGGCTGATGTTTAGAAACTTTGAGAAAACTTTCGTTCCTTTCAATGCCATTTATTTTGTGAACTGAACTGGTCCCTCCTGGAGATGTTTTTATTTATTTTTTTCTAGCAGGTTTCCCTCTTTTATCTATCTAATGAGGCTTCTTCCTTTCTGAGTGACCTTTCGGTCCATGTGCAACAATTTTGTCACCATCAGAGTGCTTTAATCGGAGAAACGACAAAAATGATGTTTAGCTTTCGAGACCATTTCCAAGAACTTAAATTTCAAGTGGGTGCATTAGAAATAAATCTCTCCACATGTATCCATTGTGTTTCTTTGATCCATTTTAATAAATAAATAGAGAAAAAATAGGCTCACAATCCAGGTTAAAATGCAGGTCGGCAGACATTAAAGCGAGACAGGAAGCTGGAACAAATTGTTTTATCTCTCTTTTTTGCTGGGTTTCAAGCTTTCACGTCTGATGAGATACAAGTTGTAATAGGATTTTTACGTGACGAGCGTCTTTTGTTAGGCTGGGAGCGAACTATCACGTCAGCGTCAGTCATTGGATTTTGTTCGCGGAGCAGATTCTTTTTTCTCTTCGTAACAGTGGATAATCTGAGCACAAACATTGCAGTTATACGGGAAAATAATATCAGACAAAAGGACTCTTCAGCTACTCAGTAAAAAAAGTCATTGTGTGATGGCCTGAATCTCCACGAGTCCCCAGATACTGCTCGTGGAAAGCTACCGGCTACAGTGTTCATACTGTGTGCAATTCATCATTCGGTGGGTTATTATTAACAGTTAAGCAAAACACAATGGGTGCACTGTCAGAGCCAAGACACCTGGAGGTATATTGTGATAAATATCTGCAGCAACATGCAAAGTCCCACACATCTGTTCAGATAATTAATATCGTTGTCATTTCATAAAATCATACCCTTAAGAAAGGAAAAGTTAGGGAAATACCTTCGAAAACAAAGAACGGGAGACCTGCATCCTGGTTATTGATCCCACAAACACTTATACAGAACAAGCTTTAAGTTAATAAGACTGTGGATATAAGAGAGCAGCAATAATGTCGCCCCCCCCTCAGTCTCAGGCGGGTAATGTACAGTGTCCTATAACAGTCTTTATCATATGAGCTTATGTTAAGAGCTGTGAAACCAGTGTGACAAACATGTGCAGCAAAAGGGTGAGACACTGGACAGTGAACAAATCAGTTCATCTTAAAGTCATAACAGCCCTGCAGGTGGTTTTCCTCAATTAATTCATTTTAAACCACACCTGTCAAATAATATATTCTTGTTTATTTTCAATAATCCTGAAGAAAAAAATCTGACATTTAACAGTTTTCTTTATGTGTTTGGGTGTAAAATACGTTTATCTGATAAAAGCCTAATGATCTATACTACAAATTAAAGCAAACGGCTGGACCAATGCTTCTGGGAGGAGAAGCCAGGGAAGACACAAAAAACTGAGTAGTCCTGGTAAAAGAATAGTCAAGGATAAAGTCAAAATGAACAAACAATAGTTTTGTGTGCGAAAATAAGAACAACCTCGGGCTGTACGATAAATAACAAATTTGTCGTCATCAAAAAAGTACTGTTCCTATAATACATACTGTATCTTAAAGAATATACTGTTATTTAAGTGTGATGAATTGAATTAATGCTGCCTATGAAGTTAAATGCAATCACTTTCCTTTTTGAGATCACCCCAAAAAATAAAATAATAGCCTACATATTTAAAGGGCCGTATATCAAGTCAGAAGACTCCAAAGTGCTTTAGACTACAATCAGTCGTTCATTTATTTATACACAACATTCACACACTGATGGTGGCAGGTTAGATTTCCACCAGCAGGGTGCAATGTCTTGGGAATAGTGGGCACTAGACTGGTGGCAGCTCGCTGTCACAACACAAACCCGAAACTTGAAGTAAATAACAGTAACCTTTTGAAAACTGCAGCTTCTAAACAGATAATGAACATACGTTTTATTTCGTCCATATTTCTGAGTCTAAAGATTTTGTTTTTTTCTCTGACATAAGTTTAAAATCTCGTCCTGTTTTCCAAAACCATATGCGATAAATCGTCGTTGTTACCACAAGGACTTGAAAACTGTTATCCATGTGTAATTCATCAACACGAGTTTCACTTAATGATTTGAGTTAGTTTAATAAGTGAACTTTTCAATAAAATTCTGATTAATTGACTCGAATTGTTTCTGAATGCAGCATGGAAACCTTCAGAAGGTTACGGGGCAGCAAGGTGATCAAAAATAAATAAAGCCTTGTTGTCGGGATGTCAATGAGACATTTTTAGGTTTGTTTCTAGAGGCTGGACTCACTGTATGGGTTCTTTGTCCAACCCAAAGCAGAACAACATTTATTAATTGCACGTCTTGTTGTTAACGTGCCGGTAAATAAACACACTCATTCGTGGATCATCATCAGTGTGAGATGGTAATTTGCTGCTCCGTTAACGCCGCGCCAAACCGGAAAGACTCAACCGATTAGTGCTGCTGCCAATCTTAGCTGTCAGATAAACTTGTACAAAATTGTACGTGGCTCTATTTTAGCGAGCTAAGTGTTAAAGATTAATACAGGAGTAGAAACAGAAAGGAGCAAACATACGTTTGTTGTGTTAGAAAATGTTGAAGGAAGCTCCTCGTTTAAAAAAACAAACCAAAACCTCTGCAACAGCTTCTGGGACCAAAGGAATCCATTAGATTATGGGGTTCTGTCTTAAAATGACTGCAATGAATTTGCACCCAAACACAGAAAGAAAATATATCATGGCTTTTTTAGTTTTTTATCTTTAGTGAACCTAAAACATTTTTCACATTTTCCGGTGCCGCGTTCGCTAATGCATATTCGAGAAACCGATCGGCTGGGCAGGCTGATGGTGTGTTCCTGCTTATAAGCAACATGCAGCACAAAACGGTGGCTACGGTATGCATCCATTTAATATTCATAGGCACCCTGAAACAAACAAAATAGTCTCTAGCTTATGTAATAAAACAAATGTTTCCCTCATCTTTCTCTTTCCAACTCCTCCTTCATGTCCACGGAGGTTTGAGCAGTTATGTCTCCAAGCTACAAATGGAAAATCAGTTTTTTGTTTTGTTTTTTGTACACAGCAGCAAATGGAAATTAAGTTCTTGGTACATCTCACTGTTGACTCTTCCCAAAGTAATGCTTTTTACATGAGCACACTGTTGGGAGTGGGTGTTTGTGAAGCTGTACAGACGTGTTTGTGCGCTGAGGGGCTGGTTTGTTCGTCGTCTCTGCGGAGAGTTTCAGCGGCGTGCCACTTCACAAGGTCTGTGATCGGGCTCCAGCCACCTGCCGACTGCTAAGCAGGCCGTGTGTCCCCGGAGTGAGCGGCCCTGAGGCCCACGGTTCCTACAGCACGTGGCAGCAGTTGTACTGAGACAGCGGCAGGATCTTGGGCTTGTTTTGCGAGGGTATATTGAAGGCCAGGGCTTTCTCGCACAGAGGAAAATGGAAGAGTCTGTCTCTAAGCTTGATGCTGTGCCGTTTCCCCTGCTCTGCCTTCGGTACAGACTCCTCGCGCATTGCTTGTGGATTTTGGGGTTGAGGTTTTTCCGTGGATTCGTTCTTTTCACTCGGTTCTTCCTCCCTGTCTGTTTTTTCCCTCATACTGGACGCAGAGATGCAGGACGGACAGGATTCGGGTGTTAGGAAGAGCGGAGGTGGTTTGCCGGTGTTGTTGTTTGGTTCCATCTCTTCGTCCTGCTTCTCCTTCCGGTTTGAGATGTTGAGCTGACAGCACGACAACCTGAAAGCTGGGGAGGACGGAGTGTTCTCAGATGTCTGAGTGACTTCAGAGGTCTGACTAAGCGTCTCATCCCGATGACTGACTGGCTGATCTGAAATTACACATCCGCTGTCTTCGTTTTCTATTAGCATCTCCTCTAACTTTCCCTGTTCTGTGTTTCCTAACTCTTCCTCTTCGTCCATGCAATCCAAGATATCCTCAGCCCCTCCTAGTTCTCTCAATTCTGCCTGCTCTTCTTCATCTTCTTCCTCATCCTCCTCGCAGATCTGCTGTAGAGCTAGAACGTTCTTGCTCACAGGAGGCTCTTCAGCGGGAGCAGGACGGAGGGTGAAGCCAAGGCTGGGCTGCCATGTCCCAGGCAACACCTGCTGAGCAGAAGACCTCATAGCCAGCAGGTCCCCGCACTCTGGAGCGCACAGAGACGGAGACGTGGCAGAGAGGGCGCCTGCGACCCAGTGCGGTGGCGCCTCCGGGGTTAGTAGGGCGTCATCCAGACCCTGCAGCCAATGGTGAGCCTCAATCTGGTCCAGGGACGCACGGCGACACGGATCCTTCTGCAGCATCCTGGAGATCAAACTAAGAATGCAAAACAAAACAAACAAACAAACAAACAAAAGATTCAATAAAAGCTAGCATGTTGTTTAAAATGTTACATTTAAGCAGAATGACTATAAAACCGTATAAAAAGAATTAAAAGAATAACAATTCAACATAGAAAAATAAATTCTATGACTAAACTTTAGAGAGGAAACACAACGGATACTTTTGAATTTGATGGCTACAAAGTATCTGGTCCCATTCTTGTCCGTTTTAAGCTGTTCAACAGCCAGGGTTCTTCTTGGTCAAGTTTTTAATGTCATGAAGATCAGATTGCTTTAACTGTGACTCCAGGCAGGACAGTTCAGCAGACAGGCTCTCCAACCGCAAAGCTGATGAGTAAATAAAGGCAGGTCACTGTTTCCACAGTGTCTAGATTGGAGCATTTAGTTACCTGCAACCCTTTAATGTTCCCCCCAATACTTGTTAGCAAAAATATTGACTTAGTTGATCACAAGACAGCAGTTTAATTCTGGATGGACAGCTGGGTGAGGATCACACGGAACATCAGATCGAAAGAAAGGAAGAAAACGAATTAAAGAATGAAAGATAATTATTTTAGTTTTTTTTTTCTATATTACACAACATTCTGACTATTTTATCCCCATTTAGTTAAGTTTGACTAAAATTGGGTTAATTTCATGCCCGTGTTGCTTTTTGTGCCTAAGACCTGCCTATATGTGCAGGAGTGTGTTTATTTCCATGTCCGCTCCTAATCGCACATCATGTGAAAGAAGGTCACATGATCAGTCACATGTTTCAGGACATCTTTGCAGATGATAAAAAGACCCGTTTGGTTTGACCACGTTATGTCTGCCAAGGTTTGAACTCAACCGACTAAAAATAACAAGGAATACGTGATTAAAATTTTTTTGTACAGCATAAACAACTCTTTTTTTCTGCACTTGAGCGGAAATTTGGGGTAAAATACAATCGTTGCATTTATGTTAGCCTGAATCTCTCCAGATTCCTGAACTCGTTCTTTATGGCTTGACAAAAAAAAAAAATGTTTGTAAACTAATATTTTCAACAATTCTTTTGGATTGTATTGTTGGCATTCTATAAATGAGAATTTAATATTTCCAGACAAATATTTCGGTTCAAAAAAATAAAAAGTCAACAGAGAACAAGATTAACCTTCCAGTTGAGGTTGTTTACTTGTGGGATTATTTTAAGATAACTACGAGATTGTTCAGAAGATGAAATGATTACTGGGTTATTACGATCACAGGTTATTAAGTTCAAATGCTACATGTTCTCAGTCCTTTTTACCCCATGTTTTATGTTCAAAAACAAACGTTTCCAAAAGATAGTGTGGATGGATAGATGGATTCAATAAACAGGGATTTGTACATATGGTGCAAAACCCAAGAGGTTAAGGCAATTATTTGCAAATTTCTATCGAAAGTTTATAAAACATTAGGCAGCCACTTTATTTATTGCAGATGAAAACAGATGAACTACCTACTGTGGGAAATTTTAAGAGCCATCTTTCTATTACAACAAAACCAATAAACATCATAACAAAGGATACAGATGACTCAGATCAATAATAAAACACAATGACCTATTTTTACATTGTTGCTATGATCATGAAAGCTGAATGATGCAATTGAAAAAAAGGCATTTTTATTTTATCTTTTGGAGAAAGTATTTTCTACAGGAGCTCAAGCTTTTAATTCTACAATTATTTTGACAAAAATGTGTGGAAAAAGATACAGTCAATGCCAAGAAGGATTCAAATCTTAATTAAATAATATGGTATTTTTTTAAGAAAAATATGAAAACATAAAAACAAGAAGAAGAAGAAGAAGATTTAAGCAGTACTGAAATAAATGAATAAAAATTGCGAGCAACAGTGACTAAATGGGTGATCTGGACTCCGACAGATATAATGTCGACGCTCCTTTTTGAATTTGCTCTGTAATTTCCCCTGAAGTTTCCGTCCGCATTGTTTTGTCAATGCGGACGGAATAAAAATCTGCAGCGTAGTTGTGATTTGAGAGAGCGCTCAGTTCGCTGGTCTGGGAGCTGAAAGAACGTGGCGCGTTTTGGTGCGAGGGACGAGGGTCAAATGTGAAGGCAGACATGAATGTTCGAGATGTGTTTTGTTCCAGACATGCCATTGAAAGACTCTGACTATGATAAATTGTTGTTTGGGGTTCACAGATCTCACTTTAACCCTAAACTGTATTTGCTGCCGACTGGGGAATTAAGTAACTCATTGTATTTATGTGCAAGTACCGAAGGCAGCACATCCATCAACACCAGAAACCCATAAAGACAAAAAAAAACTAAAATCTCTAGATATAAAAATGCAATATTCTTTACCACGTGAGTCAGGACATATCTGTTGATCTAAAGTTGCACAATCACAACTATGATTGTGAACTGACAAAAATGTATAACTGTAACAAAGGATGAATGAATGAATGAATAAATGAATAAAGTACCTTTGCCACCAACCACAGGGGACAGTCTAGTAAGAGTTCAAAACTGTCCTGAGATCAATATTCGAGAACTGCACCAGAATGTAGTATGGTGGGGTCACAAAGTCTCAATTAAAGTCACTAGGCACCAAATACAGGGCAACAAATTATTGAGGAGGCAACCTAAGAGTACTAGCAGTATTACAAATGTATAAGCTTCATAAACACATTAACAGGACTATTATATAGAACAGTAAGGGTTTCTATTGACAAAAAAGGAGGTCACTTTGAACCTGCGGGATTATCTCTGCATGGATTATAACGCCGCCGTGATCGATCAGTACTCACTCTCTGCAGTCGTCCGAAACGTGTCCGGGGACGGAATAGCGACAGTCCAGAATCATGACTAATGTTTCGCTGTCATTGGTTTCCTGGAACGGAGGGACTCCGCAGACGAGCATGAACAGGATCACACCAAGAGACCAGATATCTGAAAAAAAGAAATCAAGTTTCAGTCTTAATGAGCAATCGGAGAGATTAAAATACATAAAAATACAAAAAAAGAAACCCCAAACTGTGGCTGAAAACCAAAACCAGTGTGAGTATGTCAGAGTATCTCATTATAGAAGTACTTTATTGCAAAACAATGTTCAGCCATTAAGAAACAACTAAAATTGGTAAATTGTAGTATCAGTTCCTTTAAGGCTTCCCAGCAAAACATCTGTTTACGGTGAGTCATTTATATACATATATACACCGCTCACAAAAAGTTAGGGATATTTGGCTATCGGGTGAAATTTGTGGAAAATGTAAAAAGTTCCCGCTACAGTGATATCATATCACGAAAGTAGGACATTTAAGTAGAAGGATGCACTGGTGATTTCCTCATCTCAATTTGTTGAAACAAAAGTTAACAACAATGGTGTGTACACCACAACAAAAAATGTCAACGTCTCAATAACTTGTCATGTACCCTTGAGCATCAATTACAGCTTTACAACGACGCCTCATGCTGTTTTCAAGTTGACTTATTGTCTGCTGAGGTAGGGCATCCTACTCTTCTTGAAGGGCAGACCTCAGGTCATTGAGGTTTTGGGGTGCAGAGTTTCGAGCCTCAAGACGGCGACTCAGTTGATCCAACAGGTTTTCAAAGGGATTCAGGTTGTTCATGTAGGGGCACAATCACTGGATTAATGATGTTATTCAGGTAGTAGGGGCTTGTCACTGTACCATTCACAAAGTGTAGGGCAGTTCTATACAGACTGGACACGCCTGCCCACACTGTGACACCGCCACCATCAAAAGTTCGTCTGGTGACAACAGTGACAGATGCATAGTGCTCTCCTTGACGTCTCCAACATCTTTGGCGGCCATCATTTCTGCTCAACCTGATTCGTCTTTCATCAGAGAACAGCACTGAAGCCCACTGCTCCCTCGTCCAGCGTAAATGCTCCCTGGCCCATGCAAGACGATGACGCCTGTGCCTGCTGGTGTGGTCAGGTACCCTTTCAGGTCGTCTAGCACGCAGACCATGCTGTGGTGAAACAGTTTCGAATGGTCTGACGTGACACTTGGGTGCCTCTCACCTCCCTTAAACGTGCCTGGAGTTGAGTGGCATTCATCATCCGGTTTCTCAGGGCATTATTCACAATGTAGCGGTCATCAGCATGGGATGTGGCCAAAGGACGTTCACTTCTACGCCTTTCTCTAACTCTTCCAGTCTCTCGGTATCTGTGCTGCAACCTGCTGATGACACTCTGTGACACTCTGAGCTCAGTGGCCACGTTCGTCTGAGAAGGTCCTGTTTGAAGCATTGCAATGGTCAGGTACTGTTGATCCTTTGTTAGGTGTCGTCTTGGTCTCATGATGTCACAATGTGAACAGCCTGATGAGGACGACTGTTAAAACACCAGCTGTAATTGAACCAGGACATTTATTGGTCGATTCGAGGATCAAACACCTGTTGCGACTTTTGCCGTTAAGCTCCTCGTTAGAGAACAGCAACATGTGCAAAAATTACTGAAACATTCAACAGTTGGACAGGTGCATTCAAAAGCTTAGAGAAGGTCACATTAAATTCACCTGTTAAGGTTTGAATACATTTTGGGCTCATCCTGAAATTAAACCCGACAGCCAAATATTCCTAACTTTTTGTGAGTAGCGTATATATGACTGTCTGAACAGACAAGATGACAAATAAGAAAAAAAAACACACATTCAAACATGTCGACACCAATGTTCTTTTTCAGTCTCCTCCCTTTCCTTCCTCCGGCATCCTGATGCAACTGCACTGGCAGGAGAGTTTTAATGCAAACTCGGGACCTTGCGAGCCAGACTGGAACAAGCACTCGAGCTTAACTGAGGGCCGAAGGCTCGCAACAAACAGGCTCCTTGTTGTGGTGCCGTGCTATTCTGAGAACGATCATCCTTCTGTCTTCTTCTGCCTCTCTCTGTGTTTCTCCCAAACACTGGAAGCAAGGACACTGGCACATTCTTTTCATTTACGGTTTCAATTCTGGACGGTCGCTAAAATTATACCACAGTTTATAAACAAGATACAAAAGCCTTATTCATTGGATTAAGGATACCAAACACTAAAGCGTATTCTTCGTTTGATTATGGGGTACTTTTTTATAGTTTTACCATGTGTTTCACCTCAATTTAGGAAAAATAATGATGGTACCTCTTATAAGCAATAGTCAACGAAGATTTTATGAAAGCTATGCATTGTACCGATTCCCGATAATACATTTCTACACACTCAAACCTCACTGGAATAACTTGATTCACAGTGTTTTGGGCAATTGGTTAAAGTTTTATAATTTTTTTAACAAAATGTTGCACTTTTAGAGTCTGACCATGTGAAAAATGCTGATTGTTGATGTGAAATAAAAATAGATGAAAGCTCGCTGAGGGCTTTTATGCAACCTACAGTGCGTCTCCACGATCTTAGTAGCCAAATGTATTGAATTCAAATAAAAAGGGAAGCATTTAAGGGAAAATAAATTCAGTTCCTCCTCCATCCTGGGTCTCCGATTACTGACAGCAGTGCTGATGAAGCATTCAGCCACTGTCCCATATCAAACTCATCAGGGTCCAAACAAAAGCCCTCAGTTCTCCTCACACAATGTACACTCGAGCACACACTCACCTCCACCCTGAGCTGTGTTACACAACAGGGAGGAGAGGCCACTTGAGTGCCTGGAGTACTATCCTCTCACTGGGGAATATCACACATTCCCACCACACATTAGTGGGCTGCTGACAGCGCAGGGATAGAATCCAGACGCACAAAAAAAAATAAAAAGCATGCATACCATCTGCTGAATGCATAAATAGGCGGGTTTTACTGTTTACTGTGTTTTGCAAAGATATTCAACATTCCTGCACTTTTTAACATTCTGTCACACAGCAACCACAAATTCACCTGTTTTATACAATATCAGATGTAATAGACCAACACAAAGTTACACATAATTTTGAATGAGAAGAAATATGACAGATAGCTTTGAAAATGCTTCATAAAGTAAAGATTCTGAAATCTTCCGCACTGGTATTCGGCCCCAATAATAAGAACCCAGAAAACATTTGGTCCAATTAGTTTGAACGTTGCTTTAATATCAGTGAAATAAATATATTGGTGTGTAGCTTATTCAACCCTTCCCACAGTACAACATGGTGGTAGCAACATAAGTCTGTGGGATGCCTTTGTTCCACAGGAAAAAGGACGCTGGAAGAAGCTGATAAGAGGATTAATAGAGCTAAATACAGCCTTTGAAGAAAAACTAGCTTGTGGCTGCAAAAAGTTAGCCTTCAAGCAGAACAACAACCCTAAGCATAAAGCCAGAACTACAATGGATTGGTTAAAAGCAAATTCAGGTGTTAGGATTGCCCAGTCAAAGTCCGGACCTAAATCCAATCATGAACTTAACATTTATTTTGACAGGTACTCTGACAAGAGAAGAATTACTGGTTCAAAGAACTTGCAGCTATGATAAAGGTCATACAGTTTTAACAGTTTCTCGAGTTATTGCAGTTTCTAGATCGCAATTATTTATATAAAGAATACGTACCATAAAAGGGTTAAAGGGTTGTAAAAAAACGTTAAACTCTAAGTTCAGCAGTGGAGCCAGCTCTGTGGATTTATTAGAAAGGCACTTCCTTTGAGGTGCATATTTGAAGAGCAAATACATCATTACGGTCCATTACAAAAGGCCATCCAAGTTCATACAAAAAATAAATAAATCAGAAGCTGAGGACGGGGCCAACACCTCCATTCTGCTCATAAGTTATGTGGAAAGCATGGAAGTGTACACCAACAACACCAAGGGGACATTTTTTTTTTTATCTTACAGATTATATAATAAAAACAGCGACAACAAAAAAAGATTCTTAGCTGATTTACTTTCACTTCTTACTCTTCATTTTCACTCTTAACCCTAGATATGACCAGCTCCCATTAGTCTTTTATAGGAGAACAATAAAAGGTCACGGCTTTCTATTGCTTAAAAAAACTGACATTCTTTTTAGGGACACGGTAAAAAAAACAAAAAAAAACAAAGAGGACTTTATATCCGTCTGGCCTGGGAACACCTTGGAATGTATGGGTTTCCATCCTGGACGACATAACTCTGTGACATGACCTAGAGCAGACGGAGAACAATAGAAATACGCACATGAAGGCACCATAAAAAAACAGCTAACCTGCAGCACAAATATGCTGGTTTTGTTTGGAAGACTTTGTGTAAGGTACATAAAGGTAAAGTCAGAGGAAATAGAAGCAGCTCTACTCTGGGTCATAAAGGAAATTCTGTCCAGTGACCTTGGCTGGGTTTTATACTTATATTGATAGATGAGGTCGATGGTGCTGATGTGTAACAAAAGGGAAAGATGCTTGTTGTAAGTTCTTTACCTTGAACACCATCAAGTAGAGATGGGCGTTTATGAACTGCTTGTCATGAAAAGAATTGTGATTTCATGCCACTATGGTTAATTAGGATTAATGATATTTGAACAAACCACAAAACTGGATGAATTATTGTTACTTTTTTATTTTGACTTTTTTTTTGTTAATGTTTTCCTCATTAGACAAAATAAAAGCATTGGATCAAATGCTGGTAGTGTGTAATTGATAGAAATCACATTTCTTTATATACATAAAAATTGCACCTTAAGAAGAAGAAATATTAAATTAGGATGCTTTAGGAGCAGAATCTGCATTCGTTCCCATTTTTCCCAAATTTTCTCTCCCTTCTCCTTCATGAGCCATATTGTAAAAGTCAACATTTCCATATTGTGAATCAACTTTATAATATTCACAAGCAGCTTCAGAGTAGGAGGTCTGGGCTGGAGCCAACATTTAGTAATTGCTTTCTTGCCTTACATCATAATTATCTTTAACAGGTATGTGTCCCCATTACTGAGTCCCTCAGGAAGTATTCCGAGGTACATAACAGGTAATGACAGGGTTAAAGTTATACCGATAATTTCATAGATTACTTGATTAACTTCCTTCCAAAAGGTCTTCAACTGCGGACAGTCCCAAAAAATATGAAAGTAGTCTGCACAAACCACACCACATTCCCTCCAGCACGAGAGCTGTGGACCACCCATCTTCGATCTCTGCTTTGGTGTAATAAAAAATCTGATTAGATTCTTCCAGCAGAAATCGCGCCATGTTAAGGAGTTTGTGGTGGACAGAGTGCTTCTCCAAATCAGCTTCCACGCCTCAGCTGAAATTATTACATCTGCTTCCTTTTCCCATCGTTGTCTGATATAATCAGTTGAGTTCTTATTCATAGATACTAGGTTTCTGTAGCATTTACCGATGATGCCCTTTGTATTTTTGCCAGCATATGAATCCACAAATATCTGTACTAATCCTGGCTCTGCATCCCCGTCAAATGTTTTGATTTCCTTCCCAAAGAAACTTCGGACCTGCAAATAACGGTAGAAGTCTTCTCTGCCCACCTCATAAGTCCGACACAAATCCTCAAATTTTACTAACTCTCCATTTTCAATTATTTTACAGAATGCAGTAATTCCCTGTTTTGCCCATCTTCTATATTTATGGTCTATCGATGCCGGGAGGAAATGTGGGTGGTACGCAGGCCAACTCAATATCCCCATCTTTCTGTGGAGATTTAACTTTTTAACCACCTCTGCCCACTTCTTCAAGGAGAAACTCAAACACATATTTTGTATTTGGTATACCCGTTGCAGCTCACCCAAACACCCCAAAACAGACTGTATAGGGAAGTCCAACAAAGACAGCTCAATGTCCTTCCATTTAGCCTCATAGGTTGGATTACACCAGCACACCAGAGGTTTAACCTGGGCAGACAAGTAATAATCCGTCAGGCGGGGTAAACCCATACCCCCCTGGTCCCCAGGCAGCTGCAGGGTCGAGTATCTTACTCTTGGCCTTTTATTGCTCCATATAAACCTAGAGAAATGCTTATCCCACTCCCTAAATTGTTTTGCTGGAACTTCTAGTGGGAGTGCTGTAAATATGTACAACAGTCTAGGAAGAACATTTATCTTTATTGTTCGGATTCTGCTGCCGAGGTCGAGGGGAAGCAGGCTCCACCTGTCTGTATACTCTATTTGTAATTGATGCCAATTAAATTGAAAACTATTTATTAGCTGTTTTGACCGAACAAAATTGAAGTTCAAAATTTGAGTTTTTTGTATGTTGAGTTTATATCCTGAGAGTCTGCCATGTGTCTCCAGGATGTTCATAATCAAAGGGATGCCAGGTTCAGGGTTTGTTAATACTACTAAAACATCATCCGCGTACATGCATATCTTGTTTTCCACCCTCCCTATTGTCACCCCCTCCAACCCAGCCTCCTCCCTAATAACCTGAGCCAGTGGTTCGATAAAAAGATTGAAGAGTAATGGGCTTAGAGGGCAGCCCTGCCTACATCCTCGTTGTAATATTATTTGATTTGAAAGGCTTCCATTAATTTTATTTCTTGCTTTTGGTGAGGAATACATAGTTTTTATGCATTGAATAAATCTATCACAGAACCCAAATATCTTCATTACTTCAAATAAAAAGTCCCAGCCTACAGTATCATATGCCTTCTCAGCGTCTTGAACCACCATCCTTGGGTGAAGTTTCTTATTCCATTTTCTTTTTAAAGTGAGGTGTCAAATAAGTATCTAGGCAGGAAATCTATATTGTATTAGATATTTCCATGTTAAATTAAATAAACCTTTACAATAGACTTTTACAATTATTTCCATATAATACAGGTGAAGGTTACTGAATTAAACATAACATTGTTTTGTTGAGAAAGTTAATTAAGATGCTAATTTCACTTTCATTAGGACTGAGTAACCTGCACAACCTGTCAAAATGATCGATACATTTGTTAATGATTATGCTCTAATCTGAGCTTCCTTAACATCTCAGCACAGCAATATTCTATAATTTTTTATTTTAGATACACAGACACACCTGACAAGGGTATCGTTTTTATTCGTCTCATGTAATATTCCAGATTTGTGGGTAACTGAATGTTGAGTTTTCATTACCTGTGATCCAGCAGCAATAAATCCTTGGTACATATTACTTTGTGTGTAATGAAAATATACAATACACAAGCTTCCCATTTATCTAATTAATTAAATAACTTTAGTTTCTCATTATATATTCTAATTTATGGAGGCGTATATGTTAGCAATGATGTTGGCAAGGACCCTACCCTCTTTAAAGAGCTTTAAGATTTACAGCAAAATACTTGAACTTTGCATAATTTTGACTTTTAACAATTGTAAGCCAGAATCAAGAGTTGAGATTGAGATTGCACACTTGCTGAGTTTTAAATTATGTGTGCAGATTGTTTTGCGAGGCTGACTGATCTTTTTATATCGTGTTGCTTTGGAGATCTTGTCTTTTTCAAGCATTCGAACAGTAATTGTTGATATAAACAATTTCGCCAGCCTTCAGGTTGATGTGAAAACACAGAAAGCAGTTTTGTCTAAAAAGCTTTTGCGGCTGTGCTCTTCCTTCACGATCTAAATCGGGATCTGGAAGCGGGGTGGGGGTGGGTGGTTTCCATACGCTCCTCAAAACCAACCTTGAGCTTTCACCAAGCTAGACGGAACTGAGAGGTGCATGTGTTGTGGCAGCAAGCTAAGGGGAGGTCATGAGGTCTTTCCACAGTTGCCGACACAATAACCCGAGGAGCTGAATCTTAGGACTGATCTGAGGGGATATTTCTATGTCGATTTAAAAAAAGGGAAAGCTTGCCCTTTTCAAAGTGGGGATTGCGTGGGATTGCTATGAGCCGTCAGAATGGATGTTCTCAACTAAACTTTCTATAGCTAAACTAACCGAATACTTTTGCTAATAATCAACTGACTGTATAGCTCAAGACAAACTAGTCGTCACAGTAGTCTGCGAGTAAACACAAAATTGCGCCTGCAGCATGAACGAGCTCAAACAAAGCCATCTTTTCCTTCTATTGATTTTTTCTATACTTCTACACTTAGCTGAACTGTTTATTCAGATACTTTGTTTACCTACATTAAATTCTCTCAGACGCGTTTATGAAGCAATTGGACCGTTACATTTGGTATTTCTTTCTAAACCGAAAAGCCTTTATTTTGCCACTGTGTCTAACGTTTCCTTCACAACTCATTTAACTCCTGTTTAATTGTTGCGTGGGTCCAAGTAAAATAAAGCTCAGGTCTGTCTGTTGTGTGCGAAGCTTCATTAACACAATTTCCAAGTACCGTTTACAGCATCCGGCACGATTTTTTGTCAGCTCTGATTTACTTGTCGGATAAACTTATGATAAACAAAATATTCCTCAAACATCTTAAATTGTACCTATTATGGTTAAGCTATGGTTAAAGCTACACGCTAGCTGCACTAACCATTGTTGGTTTGGTTGTGTACAAGCACACCTTCTCTCTGATTAGTTTGACCAAAGTACATGTACTGTACTGCAAAAGACTAGCTTCTGTATGTCCACTGAATTGGCCATCTTGTGATAGGCAACAGATTCTAAATCCGTCATCAAGACACTGAATTAGACTTGACGCCAAGGAAAATCAGACGCCAATACATTTTTTAAATGATTTTAGGACTGTGGCATAATTGGTAGAATCTGTTAACTCTGTCTGCTGTACTTATAGTTGCTGTAGTATGCTAGCTTATGTAGCAGGTTAGATGATGTTCCTCTTTAGCGTCCGTTAAACTGAACACATATTGATGAAAAAAAAGCTAAGAACTGATCTTATATAACTGGAGGCACCATTTACACCCCGTTAACAACCTTCTCTCTTTATCTGGCGAACTATCAAACAAACATCAAACAGAGCACACATGTACGGCCAAGGAGGCCTGCTTATAAAAGAGGAATATCAGAGCGCCGCAGAGAGCAGTCGCTGCGTGTTTGTAGCGGTTTATGAGTCATCCCACTAAGCCGAGACATCTCTGAGGGACATCTCCTCCGGCGTGCAGCTCAGGATTACATCCATAAATACATACGTGCTTGTGTGTGAGGGAGTCAGGAGCGCATGTTGCCATGAAAGTGATGACACTGCCCGGTTATCGACAGGCTGAGTCACCCTGGATGATGCCGAAGTAGAGCGCAGGAAAGTGCACTTTACTTGGGGCAAAGCGGAGCGTGTTCTCAGCGTGGAGTTAATAAAACATTTATTTAATCCTTTTAAAAATAGGAACTGACAGGATGAAGAAGGAACTAATGTAACTCGTGAGTTGAGCAGAAAGTTGAGCTGTTTCTTAACCACCCCTCCCATTATTACATGAGGCAATGTCATGTGAAAAAACATACAAACGGACAACACGCAAGCTCGCAAATGACGCATGCTGTCATTTGGAGCCATTTGCAACTTAACCTTGCTTTCATGTATAAATGCACTGATTGTCCTTCTACAAGAGAGCACTAATTGCAGCGGGGTTGCATTTGTATTCGGTTCAGATGCGCCCAGAGTAAAGAATTGGGCCCGATTCTGCCATTGCAAAATCCAGTACCAGTACAGTATTCCTGCTTAGCAAATAAGACCACCACCAGTCCTGAAGCAGACGCCCTGCAATCCTCCCCTTCTTTCCCACACCAGCCCCCAAACGGGATACATTAAAAACCAATTCCCTCAGCTCTCCTTCTGCTCTTGCAATGTCAAATCCCACAACCAGTGCAACCTTTCCAAGCGGAAAATGCACGGAAACAACTTCCTGTTTCTGATCTGTGATCTGCTCTGCCGAGAGGGGGACAGAGCCTGGCCGTCCTCACCACTGGCTGACCCAAATACGAACGCTAATCCGCAGCAGACTAGCTCGGGGCCCGCCACATTCACACATAGGCGTGTGAATGAAGAGGGGCAAGCATACAAAACATGAGAGGTCAGGAGGGCAGAGATGGACTTTGCCAGTTACTAATGCGTTTGGTTCTGAAAATAAAAAGGGAACATCTTTTATTAAAACAGCTCCAGTGATACTAGTGGTGCTGATAACTGCATCTATCAAACCAACGTGACATCTAGATTTTTTAAAGCAACAAAAAAATGTTTGCTATTATTGTGGATTATTACAGAGCAGTCGCAAAATTGCTCTAATGTCATTATATCATTAAGGCAGCTTGAAATAATAGTTTATAATTTATTTAAAACAAACTTACACATAAAAATTAAACAGTATCTATCACCAGTACTGCAAAAGGGGAGCATCATTTTTTAGGAGCCGTTATCACAATTTGTGTTTTTTTAGGGAGAAGCATAATCCATTAAAAAAAAACATCACAAACTGCATCGATGACGAGTGAACAGATGAATTAAGATGAATTCCAGCTTTGTACTGGAAACAAGCTCAATTGTGCGCCAAGATAACAAAAACTGACTGTTCCTTTGTTTAGATGACAGGATAGGCCTTAAAAAAAAACAGGTACTCTTAGCACAGCTTCTTAAACGTTTAATGACTCCCTCAACAACTCAAGAACTTCAGAGATCTAGTCCACTGTTTAACGGCCAGGATTATAATCGCTCGGCTCCTTCACCTCTTCAGGTTCAATCCGTTGTAGCCGTTGTGCAATAGACTGAGCAGAAATCCTCTTTCCATGCTACCAATACGTTGGCCCTGTTGGGTAGGCTTTCAATCCCCTTGATTTAAACCTAATTGTACAATTTAGAGCCTCAAACCTTAAGATTAAATAAGAGCTGATGTGCAATTGTAATTGATCCAAACAACAATTATAGTAGTAAAACATGTTTTTCTTATATCATGGATCCTTCCTGATCCCCTCTGATAAACACTAGACCCTCCATCCAACAGGCATTGTCCCAGTCCTCCATGTAACTAGCTTACCTCTAGAATGTAAACTGATATATATGCTTACATGGCAAATACTATAGTGTCTGTAATTCAACAATCAAACTATTTTGTCCACGACTTGATGTCTTTGATTTAACCCTTAAACTATTTCGATTTAGTAAATCATTGAATCCTCAATAAAAAAAATGGGCTACAGCTGCTCAAAGAAAGCAATTATAGGATGTAATTTATATAGTATTTTTTTTTAGGCTAACAATCAATGGAATCAAACACAAAAGTACTGTATTTTTGATATTTCAAAAAAACAATCAATAATTCAACTTACACATTCATTAAAAACTCACCCACAGCCGGAGCATCATATTCCTCTCCCAGCAGGATCTCTGGAGCGGAATAAGCCAGCGAGCCACAGCTGGTGGCCAACATCATCCCAGGCTGGAACAGATTGCTGAACCCAAAGTCCGTCAGCTTCACGGCACCCTGCTGGGGGAAGAACACCACGTTCTCTGGCTTCAGGTCCCGGTGCACAACGTGCAGCTGGTGGCAGTACGACACAGCACGCACAATCTGGGCGAAGTGACGTTTGGCGGTTCCCTCCGCCACACCGCCATTGTGACGCAGGATGTAGTCGTAGAGGTCGCCTCCCTCTGCCAGTTCCATGACCAGGTAGAGCGTGGTGGGCGTGTCGATGACCTCATAGAGCCGAACCACGTTGGGATGCTGCACCAACCTCATGCACCTGTAAATATGTAACAATTTTAGTTGTGATCTGAGGAATACGATCTCTATTTTTTAGTATAAATGCAAATGACTGTACTTTGATGTACACATTAGAGGACTAAGAAGAGCTGCAGGAGACTTACAAGAGTAGGAACTTTGACAATTAAGAAATTAATCTCCGGCAAGTGCCGTCTAGCAGGATTGCTACCCTGGAAGAGGCTTCCCCGCCTACTAGTGCAGCCCTGGGCAACTGCCCAAGGCATTCTATATTACAAAAAAGCCTGATAACGTTAAATTCAATCCAATCACACAGACACTCAAAGTCAATAATAAAAATGATTCAAACACAATGGAGTCATGTTTGGTTTTATCAGCCTACTTGGTAAAAAGGTTGAGTTATTTAAAGGAAACGGATAATTGCATTGGAGCAGCATGTATAAGGTTAGAGTGGTAAGTAAGTCAGTACAAGCATATTCAATTGGTCGTTGCAGTTATTGATCAGTACGGATTGGAGATCTTAAATTTGATTTTTAAATAACTTCGTTTATGAATATCTGACATGTAAAATAGTAAATTCCAAAGTCTGGAACTGCATCTCCATTTCTTTGACACCAATTCAACCTAATTTTTTTAATCGTTGTGCCAAGATTATTTTGGTCCAAACCTCTGGCTTTTAGGGTCCCCCCCGATTATTGTTCCCGACATCCTCCTTATTCTTCCATCGCATTGAAAGTGATAGGTGGGCCACACACACACAACATGGTGACCGCAGAACAGAGTCACATAAATAAATAATCTCAGTCTTTCTTTATATTTCAAAAATTACAGGGCGAGCGTGGAAATAAAGACACCCAGACACTTAAACTTGACGCCAGGGAGCTGCCACCAACAAACTGAGACGTGGTTGGAGGGATGGTTGAGCACTTATTCCTGGCTTTGGCCACTTTACATAGAGGAAAAGAGAGTTTTTTGATTTCAATTTAATATTGTCTGATTTAGGTCATCGGTCAAGCAACTGGTGAATCCCTACAAATGTTAATAGCAAAGCAACAAGTGGTCATGTTGGACTGAAGTAAAGAACTCTAGACTTAAAAATGTTATCTTATTATTTTAAATTCCATTATTTGAATGTATTCTCAAACTTTTATTCAATCCAACTCAAACAAGAGCTTTTACAAAAAAGCTAAATTCACTAATCACTACGTAATTTCAAAATGAATAAAAAGTTGTAATAAATTCATGGTTATTTCTCACCTGACTTCCTGTAAGAGATGGCTTGTTGCCATGACATCCAGCTTGGTCTTGTCGATCATTTTCACAGCCACCAGTTGTCCCGTGTTGACATGGCGGCCCAGTTTCACAACAGCGAAGTGGCCCCTTCCCAGCGTCCGGCCCAGATGGTAGAGGCCGCTGAGATCTAAGCGACCGGAGAAGCCTCTGGGCCCCGCGTCCAAGGCCGAGGGCAGATCCCCAGAGTAGTCCATGGTTGAAAGACGAGGGAGGAGGGAGGAGGGAGGAGGGAAGATGGCAGCGTTGAGGTTTCTGTGACACAGAAAGTTCCCCAAAGCTAGAGGATTGCCTAGCAGGATGCAGAAAATGAGAAAACAATGAAACAAACCGACTGTGAGGATAATTATGGCCTATGGCCCAAAGGGAGAAAGACTTTAGACGAGGTCAGCTGCTGCTAATGCCCCATCCCTCGAAGCACCGCACCGAAACTGGACCAATGTTCCAGTTGATTTAACAAAGGCACAGACGACAGAAGAACTTTAGATTAAGTACAGAGGCTGGATTTCAGAATTACAGTACAACCCGAACGGCAGAGGGAGAAATATTCTGCTCTTGTCTCTTTGATGTTCGAGTCCATCTCAAATATCACCGTCCAAAGCACAAATGGCGAGGCGAATCAATACTGTAACAAGAAACCGTAATGTATAATGCAGCATGTGTTTGTGTCAGGAGAGGACATTAATCCAGGTGATGTCATCATCGTATCCCCCCACCACCAGGGGTGTGCACCACCACCTTCTTCAACATCAGCACCAACAACGTCATTGTTTTGTTAGTTTGCTTGTTTAGCTCAGGACAACAAACGTTAACCAAGATCTGGGGAAAATGGAAACAACACATACGACCCGTAATCAAGTTTGATATAAAAGCTGTAATGTTGTGCTGCTTTTTCCCCCCAAAGCACTCTAAAATAATCTGATGTTCCCCAAAAATTACTTACTTCCTTAACTTTTCTAAAAGTTTCAGCTTGTAATTGGACCCCACTTTGAATTAGGCCACTGTAAATACTGTTTCCTCGGGAAGGTTTGCTGCTTTTAATGAAAATAAAATCTTTTCCCATTTATAATGTACCTAACATAATGAATTTGGTATACTTTTGGGTCCTAATTACATTGGCAGCCCTCAAATTTAAAATTTGTTCAATTAAATTGTATCACAATTGACAAATAAAAGACAAATTTGGAGTTTAGTTATCTTCTTTACTTTATTCTTGCCTAAAAATGTTTTAAAATGACTTTTTCTGTGATACTTAAGTTTCCATTAGTACTCAATTTTCCGTTTTGACTATTTGTCATACTCCACCAACTATTTGCACGGGTGTTTTGAATTGGATTATGTGATTTTTCTGCAGGTATTTAATGTCATTTGTGTAGTTGTGCTTTAATCTTACAAGGTAGCTTCCATAGGTACGATGTCTGAGTACCATCTCTGATTATTTTAATTCACATTTCATCACAAATTGCATTGTAATACTTACTGGTAAAAGTGTGGTAACATACAACACAGACATAAAAATGAAACTAAAGCCCTTGTTACGTAAGCGTCAAAGAGCCAACACAACAAAGGAAAAAAAACTAAAAAGGTCACATCTAACAGAAAATCTGCAGAGGAAGCTGAGGCTTTGAGTAACTAAGAAGCAGCAAACCAAACATCCTAGAGTGTTAGAGAGTTTATAAACAGAGGAGATGATCAAAACATCTTTGCAGCTGCAATCAGACATGGGGACCGAGTCATCGAAGCTTTCAGCACAAAAAATGTGGTTTGTGCTTTGCTGCAGGATTGAATGATTCACTCAATGCCAGGAAACTAACCTTGTGTCTTTATGTGATCCGTTATGTGATCTTGCTGGAGTTTTTAGTTTATCCTGTTTATTAAAATTAAGCAAACCATAAAAGAAAATCAGAGACTGCTCATTTATTGCACTTCACTTATTGCGCACACACTTTATTCCTCTACATTTTTAACTTAATTAGTTAACTCTATCAATAACAACTGTTCACCTCTTGTGATTATTGTTAACCTTCCAGAGTCCAGAATCTTTTTTCTTATTTTTATGTTGAACATATTTGTGTTTATCTTTTCAAATCTTTTTCTATCTTTTTTTATCCATTTACTCTTTTGTTAAATCTCTTTTTTTAACTCTCCTCTCTGATCAGAACATAGTATTTCTTGTTTATTTAAGCAATCATAGGTACAACAATCCACAGCAATGTTTAGAACTGTTTTCAGAACTGGCTCTTTTTTCAGCAGCTCTACTAGACACGTTATCATTTTTGATCAGCCTCATCCAGGAGAGCTGTGTTATCAGCCTCTTTAAACAGCTTCATCGGGCCAAAACCACGCTGACAGGCCTCCTCGTTAAATTAAATCACTGGGTTTGTTTCAGCGTCCCGAGGCCAGCTGCTCTAACTGCAGTCCAAACTTGGCACGCAGTCGGCATGCTGGCCGAACATCTCTCCTCCTCATCTGCAGCAGCATAGCTCCGCCGCACGTCGGACAAAACAGCAGCGGCGGCGCTAACTTACCATGGTTGCGCCAAACGTCCCGCGGTAACTGCGCTGCGAGCGTCTCCTCGTCTCTTCAGGCTCTTAGAATCAAACG